>PVJX010025662.1:0-26680 GCA_004027295.1 Dolichotis patagonum | reverse complement strand
TCTCCTTTTTTGTGGTACTAGGGATTGAACCCAAGCCTTTGTGTTAACATAACTCTCCAGTCCTTCCCTTCCTTCCTCCCTTCCTTCTTTCCTTACTTTCTCTATCTGCTCTTTCTTTCTTTCTTTCTTTCTTTCTTTCCCTCTTTCCCTCTCATTCTCACTCTCTTACTCTCTCTTCATGTTATTTTGAAATGGAGTCTTGGGCTGGGGATTTAGCTCAGTGGCTTAAGCGCCTGGCTGGCTAGCACGAGGTCATGAGTTTGATCCCCGGTACAAAAAAAAAAACCAAAAACAACAACAACAACAACAAAAAAAAAAACGGAGTCTCCCTCTGTTGCTAATTTGCCCGGCTGGGCTCAGACTCACAGTCCTCTTGCCTCAGCCTCCCAGGGTGCTGGCCTCACAGATGCCCACTGCTGTGCTCCTTGCCCTTCTTTCTTTTGACCCCTGTTCCATCCTCAATGTTAGTGTTTCTGTTCTCTTGTCTTCAGAACTTGAGACACTGGACACACATCAACAAACAGGAGAGTTCTTAAGAGGAGAGTGCGACGTGTCCTCTGGGACCAGGGGGGTAACTTGCAGGCTGTCATAATTGCTCAAAAAAAGGGCAACAAGTTCCCATGGATGATCTCAAGAGGGTGAGTCCTGGTTTGGGGAGGGGTCTAGGTGTTCTTAAATCATCACAGACTTAACCGAGTGGGAAATGCGCTTACTCTGTATCCATCAGCTCTGCCTTAGTCCACTTGGGCATCTATAAAAAACTACCAGTCTGGGTGGCCTGGGAACAACTAAGATTTATTTCTTGCCATTCTGGAAACTGGGACATCTGAGATCAAGACTCCAGCAGCTTCGTGTCTGGTGAGGTCCTGATTCCTGGCCCAAAGGGCTGGGGATTTAGCTCAGTAGCTTAAGTGTCTACCTGGCAAGCGCAAGGTCGTGAGTTCAATCCCCGGTACCGGAAAAAAAAAAAAAAAAGAACTTTCCTTCCTGGCCCAAAGATGCTGCTTTGGTGTGTATTCATGTGGCAGCAGGTCAGCACTCTCTGGGGCCTCTTTTATAAAGGGCATAAGGACTCCATCCTCATGACCTGATCACCTCCCAGAACACCTCCCACCCCGTACCATCATCCTGAGGATCAAGTGTCAACAAATCGATTCAGGGGACACAAACATTCAGTCTATAATCTATAGAAGTTACAATTCGCCCTTCACCTGAGATCCTCACTTACCCTTCGGCCACCCACCTGCCACCTCCCACACCTCCAATGCTTCCTGTCCTTCTTGGTAACTGGGTACATTTCTAATCATCTTCAGTGGATGTGTTATTTCTAGTAATAGAGAAATGTAAGAAATTGGGGATCTTCAAAAAGTTAACATCCTGTCTTAGGTTGGTCTCTTCGGGGGCAGAGCCAGCTGGGGGGATTGTGACTCAGGTGACGTGAAGAATCCTGAAAGGCAGGGAGGGAGTAAGACGGGGAAGGAGAGGTGCCAAGCAGGAATGTGGTATCCCCAGAAACGTGGCCTCAACCTGATCCTTTCAGGAGCTCAAGAGTAGAAAAAGCACCAGCTGTGTCCTGCGTGGAGCAGGAATATGGGCGCTTTGTGAGGCGGGTGCTTTATATCCCACACTGCCCTTGACTAGGGCCTGCGTATGGGTGTCACTCCGGGCTCCTGGGGAGGTGCCCCCAGTCCCGTGTACGCCACCATCAGCATCCACAGGGGACCCTGGGTGCAGAAGGGGTCCTGGGACCACGACAGCCTCCACTGTCTACCCTCACATTCTTCCATTCCAATCCTGGAATTCTGCCATATTAAAATCATTCTAAACACAGAAAATAACACAAATGTTTGTTGCAGTATTAATGACGATAGAGCATTTTAAAAATAAAAATCTAAAGTAGGACAGGTGGTTGGAACTTAGGGCGCTGAGCCAACCAGTAACCTGCCTGCCACCCTGGTAAGTGACTGTGGTCTGGCAAGCCAAGGCCACCCCAGGGCGGGGAAACAAGAAGCAAGAGCGTCTCCTGAGATCCGCGCCATGCTGGAACTTAGGGCACTGAGCCAACCAGCAACCAGCCTGCTGCCTACCGGGCGCGGGCTTAGAATCAAACATACCACATCTCCCCCCCTACCCTTAACAATTGGGATCCAGGGATCTGGGTATCTCTTAGGAGGTAACCATATTTGGTACAGCAAGTCGGGGGAGTTTCCTTCTACTATCTCTGAAGGCAGATACTTTTATCGCCGTTTTGCTTTGTCCTGAGTAATGGTGTTGCTCTATTCAATACTCTGTTGATGTGTTCTACAATGTTGTGTATTTCTTTGATTTTGCTGTACCTAGTAGAAGAACAACTATTGGGAAGACAACGAGATATACAATGTTGCCTATTACTGTTGTCCTGGTGACCTGCTGTGATATTCTGTGCCAATTTCACTATACTGTCTCAGTTGGCTTTATTCCATCCTGGTTTTTTTGTAACTGTTTGCAGCCTCACTGTGTGTTCACTTTGTATGCCTTAATTTTGTAACATGAACAGCTATTTCTGGGAGGACAGTATGTGGTTTGTCAACTAGTGATTTATGGTTTTTTTTGAGGTTCTTTATTGTTTCTACCCTTTTATCTGTATTGCTTTTTTTTTCTCTTTAAATAAAATTAAAAAAAAATAAAGTAGGACAGGTATAAGTAAGTACATTATGTAACAGCATAATGAGTCAAATACCACATACACTTGCACAAGACTCTTCGCCCCACAGCCTCCCTAGCGTGCTCTGCTCCCGCCAAACCGTTCTTGCTGCTTCTCCACTAGTTCAAGCTTGCTACTTTCCTGGGCTCCGGTAATGAGTTATTGTTCCCTCTGCCTGGAACACACTGCACCCAGACGTGCACACGGTTCTCCTTGCCAATCACTCAGAAGTCCGATCACGTCACCCTCACAGGGAGGACTTCCTTAAACACCCGTCGTAAATAGCACTATTTTACAGTGCCAAGGCACTCGAAGGCTTGTCATTTATTTACTGTATTTATATCTACCTGTCTTCCTTTGCCTAGGGTAAAAGCTTATGAGATTGTGGCTTTACCTGTTTTATTCCCTGCTTTATTCCTGTCCTGCAGCAAAGGAGAGAACAGGCAGTTGTGTGATAAATAAATGAACACGGGCACAGTTTTGAAAGATGTTTACTAAGTTGTGTCATAAAATTAAAAAATGAACAGAATCTGCTATCCAGTAAAACGATCCCAATGTTAAATATCATGTTATAGAATTAACTTGCCCCTGGCCATGACAGACAGAATGCCAGAGACTCCAGGGATCTTCTGCCTTCTTTAACTAAACGTGCTGGCAAACCCAAGGACACGTGGTGTTAGAGCCTGGGTGACAGCATAGGGCGATCACGCTGAGACTAGTGCGGAAATCCGAGGTGAGTCTGGCGATTGCTCCAGCTGATTGGCGGCAGGTGCTTTCCAGGCTCAGTGTGGGGAAGGGGGATGGAGGGGAGCCAGGGAAGGGGGTCTTACTAGATGGGGGACACTGAGATGGCTAGAGAGCCAGCCGCGGCACCTTAGGCGACGCCTGTCCCGAGGCACCGTGGGTCTGTGACTGAATACCGATCTGCGCATGTGTGAGAGAAAACGGGACGTTGGCAGAGGGCGCAAACATTCAAAGCTAGAGAGCAATGGCACCCCAACTCTTGAAGCCCACAGAATTCTGTTCCCATCGGCCACCATGAAGAGACTTCATAAGATAGAGAACCTTGGCAGAGTCTTCAGCAGGTCACCGGCAAGGAAGTGGGGTAAATTGGTTCTAATCTAACTATTGCTCTAGATGCACCCTAAAAATGCTTGCGAGCAAGTCTTCAGGGGATCGAACTGACTCTAAGTGCCTTGACTACACGCCAGAACAAAGGAGAGCAGTATTCACAGGGCTACAACAAAACCCAACGGCCAACAGTATAAAATTCACCATAGCCTGCAACCAGTCAGAACTTCTCAACTTGCATCAAAATAGGGAAATAGTATCTCTTACCAGGAGAAAAATCAGCCAGTAGAAATAGACCCAGAAATGGCAAGGTGATGGAATTAGCAGAGATGAGCATTAAATCTGCTGTTATAAACATGTTCGTTCCACTTGCTGAGGAAGACACAGAAGAGCATGAACACAATAAAGGGAGAAATGGAAGATACAAAAAGATCCAAATGAAACTGCAGGAGAAGAAAATACAATATCTGAAATAAAAATATATTGTATGAGATTAACAAAAAAGTCAGACAATGCAAAAGAAAAGATCAGTGAATTGAAGAGATAGCTATAGAAATTGTCCAAAGAAAATAAGATGAAACAGAGAGAGAAAGACAGAGACAGAGTCCAGTTACCCGCAACATAACATCAAGCTGTGTAATATACCTATAATTTGAATCCTACAGGAGGAAGGAAGGTGACAAAATTTTTTTGAAAAATTAATGGCTGAAAATTTCTCTAAATTGATGGAAATCATCAACTCACAAATATGTCACTCAATAAACTCCAAGCAGAATAAATACAAAGAAAACCATATCAAGAGATTTCACAATCAAATTTCTGAAAACCAGTAATACAAATAAGAACCCTAAAAGTGCTTAGAGAGAAAAGACATTCCACAAAGAGGAACAAAGACAAGAGTGATAGCATTCTTGGGAGAAATGTTATAAATCAGAAGAGGTAGGGCAAAATCTCTAATCTATTGAAAAGAAAAGCTGTCAACCTAGAATTCTATGCCCTGTGAAAAGGTCTTTCACAAAGAGAGGCAAGGTGGTTTCTGTAGTGTAGTGGTTATCACATTCGCCTCACACAAAGAGAGACAAAATGAGGACTTTTTTGACAAAGAAAAGTTGAAAGAATTTGTTGCACTAGAAGCAAAAAATTTTTTTTAAATAAAAAGTCTTTTAGGAGCTACACAAAGGAATAAAGAGCACCAGAAATGTTAAATAGTAGGTAAATATGAAAGAAAATTTTCTTACTTTTAAATTTCTTTAAAAGGGCAGTGATTAATGTGATAATAATTACAACCTATCTTGGGGCTTGTAGCATACACAGAAGTGAAATGTAAGACAGCAATAACACAAGGGTGGCAGAGGACTTGCAAAAGTATTGATGCAAGTTGCTTTCCCTAGCTGAGAAATGGTATAAAATCATATGAAAAGAGATCGGGATAAGTTAAAGATGTGTGCTGGAAACTACAGACAGTAACCATAGAAAAAAGAAAAAAAAAGATACCACTAATAAGCCAGGAATGGAGATGAAACGGAATGATATACAATGTTTAGCTAATCCAAAAGAAGACAAAGAAACGGAACAGAAGGGATGCACAGAAAACAAATAGATCCCTCCTCCCAGAATGGTGGATAAGGTCTCCCAACCTTCTCATTCGGGGAAATGAGGGTCAGCCAGGGTCACGGGGAGGCAGGTGATGGTGGGAACCCCAGCTCCCCCAGCAGTGCTTTCTTAAATATTTCCCTTGAGGACACAGACAAGGGGCCCCTTGGGCGTTCGTTTGTCACCTGAGAGTCCACCAGGTCAGTGTGTCAGGCGAATAGCACTGAAGGGCACCTCTGGCATGGAGGGCAGAGCCCGCATGCCAGGCCAGGGCAGGGGAAGAATGAGCACACCAAGGTTTGCCTGCCGGTCAACATCTCCGCCTCTCATGGGCACCAGAAGGGGGCTCTTCTGAAACCCCCATAAACATGGACACTGGGCAGAGGGAACCAATCCCACGCGTGGGTAAGCCTGGAGCGGGTGGTTAGATTGGCCTGACTCTGCCTGGGAACCCCTAATCCAGGGAGAGGGGTGACTGAATGGTGCGTTTCTGGCATCGTTGAAGTGAAGCCAGCAACAGCAGTCAGCGAGAATACAGCGGAAGGAGGGCATTGCGTTCTGAAGCCAACCCAAGAGTTTCAGGGTTTTTGTTTGTTTTTTGGTACCAGGGACCAAACTTGTGACCTCACACTTGCCAAGCAGCCCTTTGCGCCACTGAGCTACATCCTGGCTCTCCTAGGGTTTCAGTTTTGTCCTTGGGGCCAATCATGCTGAGTCTCTCGCAGGGACGTAGTGTGGTGACTCTGGGTCTCTGTTGACATTGGAGGTACAGCTTTGACTACTCAAATGTAGTACGATCCACTTGAAAAAAAGATTATAAGACCAAAATGACAGCAAAGCCGGAAGTCATTTCACCTGTCACCTTTGCTGGATTATAGTAAGGTCTCATAGACAGCAACCGTAGGGAAAGCACGAAT
The DNA here is from genome assembly GCA_004027295.1 of Dolichotis patagonum. Classification (NCBI taxonomy): domain Eukaryota; kingdom Metazoa; phylum Chordata; class Mammalia; order Rodentia; family Caviidae; genus Dolichotis; species Dolichotis patagonum. The sequence continues at coordinate 20,416 of PVJX010025662.1, read as the reverse complement.
GTCTGGTTCTTGTGCATCACCCTGGGGAAATGCCTGTGCGCTGACCCCTGACCCCATCTCTTCTGGTCCCTGACCCAGAGTTTCCAGGTGCTCCGGCCAGCACAGGAGCGTTCACTCTGCTTGGTGGGGGAGGCGGCGGGTGCACACTGGCTCCATGACGTACTTTTGTTTCCTCTTTCTAGAAAACAGTCTGCATCCCTCTCAGTATCCATGGCATTGCCCACTTGACCCAGCGGCCTGACACACTTTGAATTTCAGTTGGAGCAAAAAATATCTTTACATGCTAACCAAGAAAGGACCCTGTGAAAGGACCCACGGGAGCAGAAAGTAGACAGCAACAGAGTTCCAGCCCTAGGAAATTCCACTTGATTCAAGCGAAGCTGAATAAATCCCTGCCACACTCAAGGTCCAGGCCCTGAGCCCAAGTGGATCACCCAGGGTGGGTTTCTGTCCGGAGCAGAAGCCCTTCAGCCATGCACCGTGAGGCTGGGGGAGCAGGGACGGACTGAAAGAGGAAACTACGCATCACAGATACGCCTTTTTGCCTTCCCTTTGGGAAGATGATTTTGGGAGCTTCCTTGCCAGGAAGTTGGTCACTTCCTGCCCAAATGATGAGGTTTCCAAAAGCCATAAATAGCTTCTCCTGCCACATGGAACTGGCTGAAAAGGCTGCCCAGAAGGGTTCTTGCCAGGATCAGAAAGGCTAGTGCGTCAGGAGTTTGCACACAGAGGCGTAGCACCAGCTGGGGCCCCTGAGTCTGGGGGCAGAGGCAGAAAGACCTGGAAAAGCAGCTGGAGAAACTGCCAGGAATGCGCTGAGTCTCCAGTGAAGCACACAAAAGAAAAGAGCCCAGAAAGTGCTCGGCAAGAAGGGTAAAAAATCCACCTGGCGATGGACACTTAGATGGGATCCGTGAACCATGCTGCCACGGCCTAAGGTGCAGATCTCTCTCTGAGGTCAAGATTCTGTCTCCTCTGGATATGCTCAGAAATGAGATGATGGATCTCATGGTAGCTCTATTTTTAAGTTTTTGCAAAACCTCCCTGCTCTTTTTCCATAATAGTTGTACTAATCTTCCCTCAACTAGCAGTAAAGAGGGTTTCCTTTTTGCCAATGTTGATTATCGTGGTGTTTTTGACCACACCTGCACTGGCAGGTGTGGGGTGACAGCTCACGGTGGCTCTGATCTGTGTTTCTCTAGTGAGTAGTAACGTGGAGGAGCTTTTCATGTGCCCCTGGGATGTTTGTGTGCCTTTTGTTTTTTAATGTTTATTTCATTTAATGAATTCATTTAATGAATTCAGTTAATGAGATTACTTGGATTTTGTTGTTGTTAACTAACTCCATTCTTTTTGCTCAATTTTGCTGTGAACCTATAGTACTCTAAAATATCTATCCAAGAAAAGTCCCCTACATTTTGTGAATAAATAAATAAATGGACATCAAACAAATCTCTCATGTAAAAGAATTTCAAATAATCATCGTAAGTATTCTAATTGTAAGGAGGAGGAGCAGGCTAACAGTAACTTCTTTCCAAAGTGTACAGTATGGAAAACAGGGAAAGAGGCTAACTTTGCAATGGAGAAACCTGCAAATACACCTCAGCCAGGTGACTAAGGTCAGAATCAACATCAACAGTGATAAATTCCATTGATAGTATGTACTTTTCATATGCTGTGGTCCTCCTCCTTAAAACCCATAGTTCCAGTCTAACCATGAGAAAAACAACAGACACATCCCACTGGAGAGATATTTTCAACATACCTGACCAGTGCTCCTCAAAACTGTCAAGGTCATCAAAAACAGGAGAAGTTTGAGCAACTGTCATGTCAAGAGGGGCCTAAAGAGAGACAGAAACGTGATGTGGTGTCCTTGGTGGAATGCTAGCCTAGCAAAAGGACATTAAGCAAAAGTAAGGAAACGTAATCAAGTATGGATGTTAGTTAACAATAATGTAACAATGTTCACTCATTAGTTGTAATAAGTGCCCCCTAGTAATGTGATGTGTTAAGAAGAGAAGAAACTAAATGTGGATATGTTGGGAACTCTATACTATATGTTATGGTTTGAACTTGGACATCCCGCAAGCCTTATGCACTCATAAGTGTGGCTTTAGGGTAGTGATTGGGTAGTGGGGGGGCATGATACTACCCTGTGGATTAGCCCTCTGATGAGTTTATAGCTGAACGTGGTACTGGGAGGTGAAGCCTGGCTGGAGGCGGTGGGTCACTGGGGGCGGGGCCTGGAAAAGTCCATCCCCTCCTTCCTGGATCTCTCTCTGCTTCTTGCTGCCGTGCCATGGACTGTTTCTGCTTTGCGAGACTCCTCTGCCATACTGCCCTGAGTTGGAGCCAGCCACCTATGGACTCAGACTACTACAGACTATGAGCCAAAACAAACCTGTACTTCTTAGTGGTGGGTGTCAGGTATTGTGCCTCATAATTGAGAAAGTAACTAAGATGCTATCTTTGCAATTTTCCTGTAAATCTAAAACCATTATAAGAATTATTTTTATTTTAAAAGAACAATGAACACACTCACATGGTTTTTTTACCCTGGTGTCCTTTAGAAAACATATGTCCACACCAGTGTGGTGGCCTGCACATAGTGGGACCTTTAAGGGAGAGGACAATGTCAATTAGTGATGGTTGTTCTTGAGACATGGTGTTACATGGTTTCAGCATATATTTCTACACTGATTGGCATGACATTTACACACCTGTTCCCTAAAATTCTGTGGTAGGCAGAAGACATGTGTGAGGTTGTTTTAATCCACTTGGGATGCCAAAGCAAAATACCACAGGTTTGGTGGTATAATTGATAAAAATGTATTTTCACTCAATCCTGGGGCCTTCAAAGCACAGCATCATGCAGCAAGCTGTGTCCTTTTCTCCTGGCTTGTGGGCAGCTGCCGTCTTCCTGTGTGTTCGTAGTGCATGTTCTGGGGTGGAGCGGCCTCAAGTGTCTTTCCTTCAAGGGGCATCGTGAAATTTTATAACCCCACATAAGAACCCTGCTCTCATGACCCCATCTAACTCTACTACCTTCCTAAGGCCTTGACTCCAAATCCTCTCATTTCTGAGGTTCAGGATTCAACATATGAATCTGAGGGCAGGGACACCAATATTTAATTCATTAATAGTGGTGAAGGCGCCCTAGGCTTTGGAGTCATACTACCTTGATTCAGATGCAGACTCTTGCTAGCTCTGTGACCCTGAGGAAATTGCCCTGGGCCTCTCTCTGTTTATATTTCCTCATCTGTAAAACAGAGGATATCAACAATGCCTGGCTCGCAGCTTGCTCTGAGGATTAAACGTGGCGTCAGAGGGAAAGTGCTCGGCAGCATGTGCTATAGTTGAACGTGTCCTCTAGAAGTTCACACACTGAAAATTTAATTTTGCAAACTGTATCTTAACAGCATTCAGAGGTGGGGTCTTCAGCAGGTAATTAGAATTAGCTGAGGTTCTGAGGGTGGTGACCCACAATGACTTTAGTGACTATGAGAAGAGAGACCTGAACTAGCAGGTTTGCTCCATCGCATCCTGTGAAGCATGTTCGAGGCAGCCGAAGGGTCCTAACCAGAGGCCAAGCTCATGCTCTTGGACTTCCCAGTCTGTAGAACTATGAGCTAAAAAAGCTACCACTCTTTGTAAAGTTCTCACTCTCAAGTATTTTGTTATAGCATAAGGAAACAGACATACATAGCACATAAGTATCAGTGAATGCTGTTACTATTATAACGATGTAGTCCGTGAGCTCTCCCAGGTACCTTCCTCCATGCGTTATATATAAAAAGTGTTCTGAAGTGTAATGTTTTTAAGGTGCCGTGACAAACAATGGGGAAGATTTTCCAAAGAATGTGAGCAGGGAGGATACGCCTTCAGAGTTTGACTTTCTCTGCAAACGCGCCCATCAAAGAGACGCGGCCAAAGCTGGCCGTTTCCTTCCTTTGTTCCTTACCTCATTTGCCTGGCTAGAATTGTATGTCCTTGGCACGTTCTGGCTTTTAACTCAGGGAAAAGGATGAAGTTATATATTCAGCTATGTACTATTACAGTTCTTGGTTCCACCTCATGTTTTCTTTCAGAGTCAGAGGATATATAAATAAAAGCAGACATGTAGTGAATATAGCATTTAGTTATACATTCAATTCTATTTGAATTCCAAGTACAACTTTAAATTCTTCACAGATGCCTACTTTTATTCTATGGTTAGTTTTAATGACCATTTTATTCCTTATCTAATGTAGCATAGCATAGTTACTGATTTCACTTATCCTTCAGTTAAACAAAGATAGCTTAGCCCACCCTCCACCATAAGCTGTGCTTACATTTCCCATTTGCTACTTGCTACCCTTATTGTAATGCTTGATCTCTCATTTTAAATTTTTAGTTATAGTGAAATATATATACCATAAAATTTACCACCTTAACCAATTTTAGGTGTACAGTGCAGAACAGATTGTATTTTTACCTTTAATTCCTCTTACATGGACCCATCTACCTGCCTCTAGTTTGTGGACTATATAAATGCAATATATGCATATCTGTGTTTTTTTCTTTAAATAAAAGTCCTCTGACACCTAGTAACTATAACCAGATTCTTCTTTAATGGCTCATCTCTGTTTAGCAATAAAAGAGTTCTTTTGCAAAGAAAATCCTAATAATCTGAATAATGGTGAGTGTTATCATAAATCCCCCTACATAGCTAAGGAGTTGTTTCTCTCATACCTTATCTTTTGTAAAAAGGGCTGTTCTCTCAGGCCTCTGGTGGGGAAAGAAATGGTGAAGACCAATGTGGTTTTCATCTAGCCAAAGAGGGAGTCAGACAAAGATTCAGTAAGTGAAGAATCCCAATGCATGCTGGGAAAGGGAAACAAAGAGACCCAGGGAATGCTGGGAAAGGGAAACAGAGAAACCCAGGGCATGCTGGGAAGAGGAAGCAGAGAGATTTAGGGTTATGGCTACCAAAGAGGTTGCTCTCCTTGTTTTTTTTTTTTTTTAAATATCTGTGCTCAGCTCAGCAAGCCTCTTTGATGCACACTGCTCTGCTTGAGAAGTGCCTGAAGCCCAGTCAGGAAGGTAAAGTATACATATATAAATATATTAAAAGTTACCTCAAGGCCATATTTAAGTGTGTCAGCAAATGAATAATACGGATGGTAAAAGCAGACATTCTGTGGTTAGAGAGTTAGAGAAAATGTTATGGAAGAAGTAGGGCGGCTGACAACACTTGAAAAATGGATAGTGTTGGAGAAATCAAGAAGTAATTAAGATTTCACTGCTAAAGATAAAGTATATAAGCACTTTGAGAAAGTCTGTCTCCCAAATTGTTTCACTTTCATAGTCTCTTGACCTTCAATTGGTTAAATTGGTTTTTACCATTTTGCCAGATCTTTAAAGCAACATATACCTTTCCAGATGTCGATGGATGACAAACAGGTCTGTCTTTTCTCCATTTTTAGACATTGGTTTCCTAGTTGTAGATGTCATATTGCGATGTGGCATGTTTCTGAGGAAAATGGAGGGGATTACTCCTTGTACCCCAGGCTAGACTTCGGTATAGCAAGAGATGTTTGAGAATGAGGCAGGAGACGAGGGCAGGGCAGGGCAGGGCAGAGCTGGCTGGAGAAGTCGGTGTGCCCCGCTGATGACAAATCCCCAAGTTCCCAAAGTCCTGCATGTGGAGTTCTTGTGAGAACTTGAGCAGGCTTGTGATAGGATGGCCAAGACCTGACTTCAGTGTGGGGACAGAGGGATACAAAAGGACAATCACCATTGAGCTCTTGTGACTGTGTCCTTTCATAGTAGTCCACCCTCACGCTGTAGGCCGCACATATTTTCCTACTTTACTTGGTTTAAACTTGCTCCGCAGAGCTATTTCTTTTCCTGCCTTTAATAAATGTAAAACCTCTCTACTGTTTGTGTTTGCCTTGACTAATTCTTTGCTCAGGACAGAAAGAACTCAGAACCTTCCTCTAGAAGGAAACTCTAGGACTCCGAAATCTGGCAACAGGAGAAGCGTTCTCAGCGATGGCATCTTTAGATACCCCTGGCTCATTTCAGGGGCGTCTCACCTGTATTGATCCCAGATTTCTCCAGAAAAAGATCTCAACTTGGGTTTTCACAGCTGGGTTTTTGTAACAATGACACTGACCACTGTAGCCTCAGAGACAGGACAGGTTCAAGCCGGGCCCTGAAGGCCTTGTCGACTTTGTGGTCTCTCTTAAGCCTCTGGAGTCTTGATCATTCATCGTTACTCAGCTTACCCAGCTCTGTGGTTTAGCCAAGAAGAAAGTGCTTCTGGGCGGAATGCCACTAGGAAGATTGGTCCCAGGAAACAACACTCCCCTTTATTGAAGGTCTTTCCCTTTTCTCCCATCAAATCAGATTTTGCTTTCTTTCCCTACTGAGGTAAAAGAGACAAAGACTTGTGTTTAATATGCAAAAGCAGTAGCTCACATCCAAATTGCTATTATCCCTACAAAAAGACTTCTTTCAGTGCGTTAAAATTCTTTAGCTATTTGCTTTCATTGCGTGGGTTACATTTACCTAATTTTTGTTGCAAGATTTATATAGCCTAATCACAAGTTGAGGGAAAAAGTTCTGAACTACTGTTTTCTTTTTCTAAGCATTCATCTCATTGAATTTTTATTTAAGAACATTCTACCTGGGTATGAAAAAAAGAAATTCATAGAAAGGAACTGTATATAAATAAAGACATGGATAAATAATAATTCTACTTCTTTTTCCAAGAAACATTTAATTTGCATTTTATTGGGAATGCAAAGAGGAGTGGTGCTCCATCCAGAGGAGCACAAATAAATACATACATATAATTTATAAAATAATACAACTGCAATGGTAGAGCTATGTGCACGATATAACGTAAACAGTGAGGACAGTCGTTAACTTTCATTTCAGGCCCATGAGAAGACTCCTTGGGGCAGGTGTGGTCAGCTAATTCTTTTTATATTTTCATTTTTATATGGTGCATGTTTAGATACCCCTGCATGTTTGCAGAACACAGTGATTACATTCATGATGGGAATTGGTACATAGAAGCAACACATCTTAATTTTTTGCACCCCCTTTTTTACCTCTTCTCCCTTTTTATCTTATTTTCCAAGATGAATGACAAAAATCAGTGACATACTATGCAAGTGTAAAAGCACTACACTACCCTCAATTTCTTGATTTCTTAATCTGTAAAATGAAAGATTTTCCCTGAATAGATTGTTTTCAAATTTTCTTCTAGTTTACTATTCTGTGGTTCTATGGGAAGATACAGTACTATTTTCACTGGAAATTCAAGATAGAAATGTCATACAAAAACAGGATTAAAAGGGGAAACAAAAATCTACTGATTGGAGACCACCACTCAGAGCCCTTCTTGTCCTGCTCCTTCTAAGCATGGCCAGCGTAGCATCTAGATAGAGGTGAAAACTTCCAGCCAAAAGTTGCCAACTCAGATGTCTCCGGCGACTTTAGGCTGGTCATGGAGCACCTGTTCCCTCCTTAAACATACGCAAATTAAGTCATAGCAAAGTGCTGTGATGACCCAAACAGACAAATACATGGTTATATTTGGCCCTCAGAATACTAGTTTCCCACCCTTAAATTCTAATCAAGTCAGCCTCCTTTTTTGTAAGTGAAGATTCAGAGGTCCAGAGAGGGACAGTAATTCATCCAGAGTGACACAGCTGTTCAGTGATGTAGCAGGTCTGAAAAGCTAGGTTTCTAGCTTCCCAAGTCAGTGTTCTTCCACCCCGTTATCCCCACGGTGGATCTACTATCCAAACACTGAGTGGACTGAGGTCCTGCGGACCTAACCTGCAAATCATAACAAAACTTACTTCATAAAGGTCACCTTGGATGGCTGTGTTTGACTGTGTCCTCCAGAGATCCACGTGCTGGACCGGGGATATAGCTCAGTGGCATGGCGCCTCCCTGGCAAAAGCAAGGTCCTGAGTTCAATTCCCTGTACCAAAACAAAAGCAAAACCCAGAAGTCCACACACTGGGAATTTGATCCGCAGTGCCACAGTGTTGAGAGGTGGCGCCTAAGGGAAGAGGGTTAGGTCAGGATGGACGGGCCCTCGTGCCTGGCTGAAGGCCCCTGGAGAAGCAGCTTTGGGAAGTACATCCCTTTCTCTCCATCTCTCCCCCTCCTGTCCTCCTGCCTTCCGCCATGCGGGATGGTTTTTGTCACCTCGAGGACACAGCAGCAAGGTCCTCATCAAACACCAGCACCTTGATCTTGGGCTTCCCAGACTCTGGAACTAGGAGAGCAAATTTTTCTCTTTGTAAATTACCCAGCCTCGTGGATTCCATTAGAGAAATGCAAAATAGACTAAGACACACACATAGGTTAGAGTGACTTTCAAGAAGTAGTGAACGTGATTAAGCACTATTAAATTGTGAATACAGGAACAGTGCCTCCAACAGCCCTAGAGATCATTTTAAGTGGCCTAGTGGCTATATCTTTAAAAGTAAACTCAGTACATCAAAAATGTCATTTTTAGAGCCAGGCATGGTGGCAGGCTCCTGTAATCCCAGCACTCGGGAGGCCGAGGCAGGAGGATCGGTGTGGGTTCAAGATCAGCCTGGGTTACAAAGTAACCTTAAGGCCAGCCTGAACTGCATAGTGAGACCCTGTCTCAAACACACACACACACACACACACACACACACACACACACACACACACACAATCATTTCTACTTAAATATAAAAACCACTGAGTTGCTTTTATATATAAATCTTCAACTATGGTGACTATTTTATACATACATTTTAATTTGGACAACCATATTCCAAGTGCTTGATAGCCACCTGGGGCCAGGGGCTACCATTTTGGACACTAGTTCTAGTTTCTTGTTCCATTCACACTCTGCTCTCAGCCAGCCCAGGAGAAAGAAAGTCCCCAGGGCCTTGTCTCTTTCAAGCCTCCCATTGCGGGTTAATTAAATCTCCAAGCAACGGCTGAGTCACTTGCAACCGCGGAAGACAATTTAAGAAATCTGTCTCAAAGCCAAGGACAGAGCTCCCCACGTACAAGAAGGGAGGCAAGTCCTTTGGGCTCGGTGCCGTGAAGGAGAGAAAGACTACACTGAATCAGGTGCCCTTGTGTGGGACAGAAGGAGGTAAGTCATCGCCACAGGGGTAGACAGAAGCGGAGGGAAGAAGTGGGTCCCACTGGGGCCCCGGCTGCCTTCCAGAGCTACCGCTAAGTTAGATCCACAATGCTTTTCCCACTTAGGCGTCACAGGCTGCCTGTCGGACAAATCCTGATCATTTTCACTTTCCAGAGGAAGAAACCATGGCAGAGGGGTCATGAACTTGTCTGAGGTCACTTAGTAATCAACAGAGCTGGTGCTTAACACTCCAGACTTCTGGACTGTTAACATGTAACTCTTAACCACTGGGATGTATTAGGACAGTCTCACAGCATCTCCCAAAACCTGAGAGTGTGTGCAGACTTTTGCATAAAATTTGCACTGGAGGTTTGGTGTTTACATGCAATACATTATTATATGCATGGCTGAATGGTCTATTTTCAGGCCAATTTGAAAATCTAAAACAGTATCACTGCTTCCCAGTAAAGTTTCTTAATTGTTTCTTGATCTTTTCCTTTGCTATGCCTTTTCACTCACCCACTATTTCTGGTGAGCTCCTAGGGGGAAAAAAGCTGTTGGACATTGAGGGAACTGGAAGACTCAGAGAGCAAAAAAGAAGGGGTGAATGCCAGGAATCAGCGGGGCTGGCTATCTACAGGGGAACGGGGGTGTCCGTGACATCCGGTTTGGAGTGGGAGAGGGGGAAATGTCCAAAAATTTTGTCTGTCTCAAAATAGCCTACCAACTTTAGTCTTGATTAGTGAGTTATTCCCACTATGAAATTCACCTTACCAGCGGGAAAGCATTTTCCCCAGCTCAGCAGGGCTCAGTGGGAGGCCAGGAGCAGCAGTCTCTGGCGCCATGTTGACCATATCCACGTCCCGGTCTGCTGCTTTCCAGCTGTGGCATGTTGGACAGTCACACTGAAAGTTCTCTGCTTTAGACTGGATTCATTTTTAAACTGGATATAAAAATAATTTTACCTGTCAGGGTTTCTGGGAGGATCAAAGACAACGAGGAGCACTAAGTGCCTGGAGAGTCAGCACTCACTAGTTCAATGGTGTTCAGAGCTTGAAGGCCTCGTACAGTGGCCCTGCACCAGGGCCTCCCTTCAGAATCACTGGGAAAGTTTGTTAAAATACAAGGGTCCAAGCCTTGCACTCCATGGGAAACCCTGGGGGACAAAACAGACTTATTTTCCCAAGAGGGGGAGGGGTTACAAACAAGTCCCAATTGTCACCCTTCTCAGTTGGCGCTGTGTACCAGAATATTAAGTCCCTGTCCATTTTGTGCCAAAAGTACTAAGAGGCCAAGAGATGTGGTGGAAAAGGCATGGGCCCTGGAGTCAGGCGGGCCTGTGAGGACACTCTGACCCCATCACTCACTGGCTGTATGACCTCTGAGCCTCAGTTTACCCATCTGTGTAGCAGAGATCACTGGTTTTCTTGGAGCTTGGGATGAGGATTAATTACAGCCTGGCAGTGCCCAAGGTCAGCCGGTGTGATCAAGATGGAACACTGGACCCCAAGGCCCACCGAGATGGGGAACAGAGCTCCTGAGACAGCCCCTCGCTGGGGCATGGTTCAGCCATGCACCTGGCAGTGGGTGGAACGGAATTCTGCAGGAGGAACAGCTGCAGGCCATCAGTAGGCAGAGTGCTGGGGACTGCAGCTGACTCAGAGATGTCAATACAGGAGAGGCCAGGTGACAGTGGGGAGGGATCCACTGGCAGCTTATTTACTGAAAAACAAGCTCCTGTTCTTTTCAGGTAGCTAGGAGCTACTGTCTTAGCCTAAGGTAGCTCGGCCACTGTCTTAGCCTAGCTAAGGGTTATTTCCTCCCTGTCAGAGGGATAAAAACGTGGGACCCAGGCTGAGCCCTTTAGAAGAGGGAGGAAGGATTTGTAGAAAGATCACGTGAGTACACAAGCCACAAGGACCAGCACCGCGCCTACCGGGGGGTAATGGAAGGGGTAGTGCAGTGTTCCCTCACAGCCTACCAGGGGAAGTGTCTTCGACATCGCTCTCCATGCCCTTCCTGATTTGCAGCCTTGCGATGGGATGATCTATTCTCAATCTTAAATGCACAGATTTGCACACAGTCGGATGCAAAACCATGCCAGGCCTCATCAACAGAGACGACAGACACACCGATTCTCCCCAGCCTGTTTCTCATGTTCCACCTAGCAGAGGCTCCTCTTGGTCAGGGTCACTACACTTGGTGTGCCCTCTCTCAACATTCTAGCGGAATATTGGGAATGGGAGCAGAGCAGGAGGGCTTAGAAGACAATCTTAGCCCTTAGGGACTTGTTTGTAGCTTGTCCCTACCGTACATCCTGTCTTCTCCTGTGTTTGAGTTCTCATCAGCATTTGGCCAGTGTTCTGGACGCTGTCGCTTCAATCCCGTTTCTGGGAGCACACCCCCAACTCTCAGGAGTGCTGGAAGGCAGGTCCTACCTGTCTTACTTCTCTTTACATCCCCAGCTCTTTGCTGTGACTGGGGACAGTGTGGAGTGACTCGTTACAGCCCTGGGACTGTGACGTGCTTGGAGATGGAGGCTGGTTCTATGCATCTCCAGCCTGATTGGACAGAGGGCAAATGAAAAGTTTTGGGAGAAGAAGAATCAACAGCTCCCTAGTTCCTCTCTCAGGCCAGGAAAATACCCGAGCTTTGGAACCTAAAACCTAAATTCAAGGGACAGACCTTCCACTTCCCAAGTGCGCCTCCCCTAGGCCACTTACCTGAGCTACCAGGAACTCCATTTACACGTTTGTTTCCTGGAAAACATAATAAGATGGTAAGATTCATGAAAACGCTCTTTGAAGAAGTAGGAGAATACGAATACCAGTTATTACGTTTCATAAAGTGGTTTCCTGGTGGGTTCTGATTGTTGCAGTTTAAATGTATAAAGCGCCTACTGTGTGCTGGTGGTTCCAAGAAGCACATGCCACTGATAGGAAGAGCGTTGTCAAGGAAGCACAAAGAAGGGAAACTGTCACCGGCAGCCTGGCGTATTGAGTGCTTTTCCTTTGCAAGCGCAGCCCGTACTCTTCTTTAGGGTTTAAAACCGTAACACATGAAGTCATCCCTTTGACTGCAGGGCGCCTGTGGGCTGTTCTATGAATGGCCTGGTTCTTTGGGTGGCTTCATTCACACCCCGTGGTGCTGGCCACCAGCTCCAGGAACCTTGAGAGACAATCAGGTATAATCTCTGTTGGAGCCACGCAAGGACCCCAAAGACTAGGATCTCAAATCTCAGGGTCCATTCTAATAGCTGGTGACACACAAGGGAGAATAATAGTGTTAGCTGAAATTTGCCCTTGCCCATAGGCCTGGTACTGTTCCCTAGGGATTTACATATAGTGCTCATTGAATGTGTCTAAGAACCCTCCCAGGTAGGTTGTATCATTCTCATTTTTACAGACCCTGAAGCACAGGAGATGTAAGATATTTGCCCCCGACCCCTCCTGTTTGAGCAGTGGAGCAAGGAGTTGAACCTGGCCGGTCTAGCACCAAAGGAGACTGACCATGCTGCCAAGCCCAAGGGCAGCGCCTCAGAGGCCCACAGAGTCTGCCTAGGAGCAGGGGCAGCACTTTCTAAATAACAAGTTGTGTGAGCTCTGAGCCGCTCATGGGTCACTGCCTCTTCCTCAAGTTGGCCTCCAATGATATGAGATTTTTAGAAATTACCTAAGAGTTAAGGGAAGGAAAGCCTTTCGTGATTCAGTCTTTCATTGTACTTCTCGTTAAAGAACAACCTTAAAAAATAGTAAAATGATTGCCTAGAAATATAAAATGAGCATGTGCTAAGTAAGGATTTTTATTATGAGATGACGGCATGTGTTGTTAGAAAAACTACAGGCAGTTTAAACTGAACAGAGTTTAACTGAACGAAGAACGATGGATTGGACAGAAGTACACCTTTCAGAGAACTCTGCCTGCAGCATGGTCAGGCAGCATTTTGTGGTCAGAAGATTGATTAGTTACAGCTCAACTTTGGCATATTCAAATATGATCTGAGCAGTTTGCAGCCTGTGATTGGCCGAAGCTCAGCCATTGATAATTTGTTACAAAGTCTACTTCTGGGGCTGGGAGTATAGCCGAGTGTGAAGCACACACACAGCATGCACAAAGCCCCCAGTTCAGTCCGAAGCACCAACATAAAATAATAATAATTAACTAAGCTCTTACCTTAGGCTTTTAATTAGTCTGCATACTGAGATGGAGTTCATAAGGATTCGAGCAATTACAGAGACATCCTTAGGCCAAAATTAGTTTAACAACATTGCAATTGTTTCAAAGGAATCCAAAGGGCAGACACCTTTATAGATCAAAAATATTGAAACGAATGCAAAACAGGTTTTTCCAGGGTAGGGAAAGGCTGTGTGGACAAAACCCGTTTGCATCTTTATAGACAAGAGTTATTTTGCATCGCTATCTGTTCTCACCCTTTACAATGTGGTAAAATAGAAAGTAATAAAAGTCTAGAATCAGATAATCCTAATGGGTGTGCTCCATGTACTTCTGTGGGAGACATCCAATGCTTTTTTTTTTAACTTGTTTAAAATTTGTTTACATTCTGCACTGTTAAAATCTTTACATGTAAGAACACAAACTCCCCAGGAGTGGTGGTGCATGCCTGCAGTCTCAGCACTTGTGAAGCTGAGGCTGGGAAACTGCAGGGAGTTCGAGGCCAACCTGGGCTACATAAGCAAGTTTAAGGCCAGCTTAAACTACATAAGGAGGCCCCTGTCTTTAATATATATATGTATATATATATATATATATATATATATATATATAGACACACACAAGCTCAACACTTCATTTTTACATCTTTTCCTTGCTCCTATGACTTTTTTCCTCATCTTACTGATGCTAAATGTGTTTAATTTATATTCTGGTTGGAGCAGGGATCAGATGATAGCTGAGGTATTTGTAATTCAATGCTTCTGTTCGTTGTATCTTTGGACTCACTCATGGCACTTTATTTCCCTATAAATTTTGTAATTTTTTTTAAACTGTGAGTTTATATTGTGGAAACCATGAACTCCCAAGTTTGCATCCAGATTATTTTAAGCTGAAGAAATTGTAAAATCTACAAGATCCACTGATTCAAGAAACAAGATTTTTTCCCCCTCTATACTGAGAATTCAACCCAGGGCCTCCATGCTGACTTACAGTCCCTAGCCCTCTTTATGTTTTATTTTGAGGCAGGACCTTGCTAAATCTCTAAATTGCTCTGCCTGGAATTGAACTGGCAATCTTCCTGTCTCAGCCTGACAGAGTGATGGAATTACAGGTGTACACTACCACACCCAGCTGAAACAAACTTTTTTATAGTGTCCTTTGTCCTATTGAATGCAACAACTTCTGGAAATATGTCTGCTATAAATTCCTCAGGTCAGATCTCCTCCTTGAAGGGAGAATCACCCCTGCCCCAAATCCTTTCTCCACGGAAGTTTACAGCCTTGAGGGAAATGATGAAAATTATCCATATCAAGATGGAGTCACTAGGGTCAAACCATAACACATGGAGCCGGAAACTGAGCACGGTGGTTCACACCTGTCATGACAGCTACTGAGATGGCTGAGGCAGGAGGATCTTATGTTTACCAGTGGTCTTTCTTTCAGAACAGCTCACACGAACTTCTTTTTGTCTTTAAAATCTCCTCCTCTACCCTACATTTGTGGATATGCCTATAACTGTCCACACAGCACATATAACCCAGTTGCAATCTTCTACTATTCCCAAATCTTCTCCTTGCTTTGATGATTAGTTTGTGCTGCTCATTTTAGATTGACAAGACAGAAAGGCCTTGCATAACTATATAGATAAATGTTATCACCAACTTTATTTTCTTTTGTCTGTTCTGAAAACTCATTTGTCTTTGCCTGAGGTGACTTGTTCTCTGTAAACGCATTTCTCCTCCTCCCCTTCACCTACCAAAATCATACGTAAGCCCCAGATCCAGCCACCCCGAGTTGCTCACCACGGATCCCTTCCACGTGCACAGGTGTTGCATCCATGAATGTACTTGAGTGTTTTCTGCTGTTAATCTGGCCTGTGCTGGCTTAAGTTGTTGGCCACAGCTACTGAATAAAAGAGTGTTAGAGGAAAAGGTTTTCCTCCCCTGCGGTATTTGTTAGAAATTTAACAGCTGGAATATCTTCAGGCCTGCTGAGGGTGGTGTGATCACCCAGAGAAATTTCCATTTGCCTTATCTAGGTGCTCAGAATGATATATAAAGTCCAGCAAAATAATGTACACACACTTCAGGAAAAGAAGAACTTGTATACATATTTTAAAACTAAATTTATTGAGATATCATGAGATTAATACAGGTTACTTTTGGCCTCTACAGTGACAAGAGTTGCTCAGAGTGGCAGCCATGAGCTTCCAGATGGTGGTTAGTACAGCAAACTGCTGCTTGGGTCACCTAGGTCACTGAGATTGCTACACACACATTTCCAGTTTCTTCCCTAAGGGCCACAGTGCAGTGGGTTTTCTGTGATATCTAACATCTTCCAGGGCCCCCATATAAGGGTAACACTCTCTACTGTAAAAAAATTGTATTATTTTTCTCTTCCTGAGGTGTATATACATCTTATTTGTGTATGTGTGTGGGCACACGCACTCGGTATGTCCAGGTCAGTGTAGGTAAAATTCTTAACTTGAGCTTTTTCAGAATATATGCATAGAATGAATTTGGACCTAAAACTGAGTGGGGATTGGCTTACAGAGACACACACCTCAGGGGGACTTCTTACTTTCCCTCTTAAACTAAGCTAAGACAGGTAGTTCTTTTGTTGGTCCCTGGTGGGGTCCCCACTCCCACCACCTTTCAACCTTTAGAAGTACCAGTTCTGGGCTGAGATCTTAGCTCTTATCCATCAGCTTCTCTGGGCACTGTGGTCTCCAGAAACTGATAGCTATCCCTGATAGTTCTGCTCTCCTAAGCATTCACTCACCTCTAAACTTGTGTTATTGTTTTTTGTTTCTTGTTGGCTTTTTGGGGTGTGTGTGTGTGTGTGTGTGTGTGAAAACTCCCCTCTTCAGATCAAGCCCCACCTCCCAACAGACACTCAGTCACGTTCACTTCACTGACGAGTACAGCACCCCGAGATCCAACACCCTCCAGAAGTCCCGCCTCTGAGTACGCAGGCGTCTGGGTGGACATTTCAGATCTAACCCATAGCATTCCACCCATAGACACCCCCAACTAATGTGCATCTCTTTGTGAAAAATACATTCAGACCATCTCTAACAATTTCCAAAGTGTTAAGAATTTCAGCATTGCTGAAAAGTGCGAGTCCAAATTTTCCTCTGAGACTCAAGGCAAACTTGTGGCTGTGAGTTCCTATGAAAATCAAAAGAAAGTTAAGCACTGCTGACATACAGTGTCACAGGATGAACATTCACATTCCAAGAGGCAGGGATAGGTGGTAGAAAGAAATTGGACCAAAGCGAGATGGAAACCCAACACAGCAAACATTAAATTCCACAGCTCTAGAAGGCTTGAGCTGCCCCAACCTCATGGCGCCAATGATTGTAACCCTTATGGCCTCTCTCTGGGGTTGGCTCTGCTCACTGTCGCGGCTTTCCTCAGATGTTTCATGCTCCTGGCTTCTCCAGCTTCCTGCAGTGTCCACTGCACCTTCAGCTTCACACACTGACCTCTCGGGGGTAAGCTGTCTCCAGGTTCCACCTCCCAACAGAACACTCAGGTACAAACTTACAAGTGGAAGAAACCATAGCATCTCTCTGATCCAACCACCCTGCAAAAGCTCTGCCTCTGAGTGCATAAGAGCTTTGCGGAACATTCTAGACCCACAGCTCATGCACGCCAGCTCAACAATCCATCTTAAAAGTTTAAAAAGTGTTTTCAAGTATGTTTCAGATTTGGTAGTGACAGAATTTTTTGGAGTATCTAGCAATGAAAGTCAAAGTAGTAGCATATTTCTAAGGTAGTAGTTGAAGGTAATAAACCTAGAACTGGAGATAATTCCTTCAAAGTGGCTACCATGTTGCAGTGTCTGTACTAGACCACGGTAACCAAGATTCTGTCGTCCTTGCGGGAAGAGGCCTGGTCCCATCTCCTTCTGGAAGACAGAACTGAATTGAATTTGAATTTGTCCACTGCTGCTTATCAACTGTATTAACAGAAGTGCATTTCTTAACCTAGAAGGAGGTAGATACTGCGTGGACTGAATGGGGAGTAAACTAAGCCCTGCATGTCACTTAGGATGATTTTTGATGCAAGTAACAGAACTCCCAACTTAACACGGTTTAGTGTTAAGATATCATCATATAGTATGTTAGCAGGGAGGTATCCTGCTCCGGGTCTCCTGGCTCTGCCCTCCTTTTAGGTGCCAATATTTATTCTCATGCTAACAAGATGACTGCAGCGTTTTCAGAAACCTCATCCAGACACAAATACCTAGAGAAAAAGACCGCCCCTTCTTTCGTCTCTTTCCCCAAACCTCTGCCAACCTCCTCCCACAAGACTTTTCTTTCTGCTTCATTGGCCAGACCTGTGTACTTAACCTTTGTAAACTAGTCTTTGGCAAGGGGAATGGAAATATCACGATTGGCTTAGGCTAATCAATCCTTGCCTTTGGAACTGCAGAGGAGACCATCTCCTCTAAGCCTCTAAAAGAAAGAATAGATGAACAGTATTGGAGTTTATGCACAAAACTGCAAGGACAAAAAGAGAAACAGAAGCCAAGCAGGCCACCAGCAGGTTCCATTATAGCCTGAAAATCCCTACTATAAGAGATTGGCACCAAGCGGGCATAGGTCCAAGAAATATTGGTCACTGGTTCTCTCAACTGTGCTTTAACCTCACTGACACCAACTGATTTGAGGGCACCATCTTCATGTGCCTCTTCACTTAGAAATCAAGTTATTTAACAGGCGTCATGAAAATATTCTCCAAACCTCCCAGGTGACAGTCTCCAGAAGTAGATGCTGCCTTGTTGCACCTCAGCACACGGCCAAGTGGGTGTCGGGGAATTGGTTATTGTCCCTCTGCTCTGTAGTGACAAGAGGCCACTGGTGGTGTTCTCCTCTGTGCTGGCGGATCCTTCGAGTGTCTGCAGAGCCTTCTTCTCCAACTGACAAGAAAATATCCTCTGGCATAGAAGCTACAGGCACCTGGGAAGCGGTGACTCCCAGCCCTTTCCTTTTATTTCAAAGGGAAAATTGTAAACAAGAAAGTAAAATAAGAGACACACAAAATCAGACTCAGACAGACAGAAGTAGGAAAACAAACATCTGCAAAAACAAGAAGAATAAAAGAAGGCAAAGGGAGAAACATGCCTCCATGCCGAGGAATTCTAGGGAATCAATATTTTAAAAACTCCTTTAAATGTAAAGATTGCTGATTTTTCCTCTTCTTTCTGACAGCTCTCTTTTCAGCAGTTTCTCTGTTCCTCTGGAGGCAGAAGATGAACAAAGGATCACCTCCCAAAGAGGCACCCCCTCCTTCCTCTTCTCCCTGCCTCCACCCCACCCTGGAAATCCATGGATATAGGAAACATGTTCAGATAAAACAACCCCAGCTACTGGAAGGCCTTAAAGTTTTCCTCTGTGGGTTTACAACGGCATGGCCTTTGACCTCCCAATAAAAGAGATTTACTTAGCGATGTGACACCTTTTATGTAATCTCAGCATTAGACAAGTCACTTCATCTGTTTCCATTGAGACTTCTCAGCCACACACCACTGAAGGCAGGAATGAAGTCGCAGTGTTAAAGTTATGTCTCTGTGTATGGATGACTGTATCCAGAACAGAACATCATTTCAGACGGTGACGTCTGTGGAGCTTCAACATAATTAAGAACAACAAAAAAACCCAAGTAAAAACAGAGGAGCTTTGCCCGTGGAAGGGTGTGAGGACTGAGCGGAGGAGGATGCAATGGTTTGAAAGTCCACTTTCAAACTCGCGCTGACACCCAGGTGCAGTGGTAGCAGCAGCAAGGGGTGGGAACTTTAAGAGCTGATAGGGTGCGCATACAAACAAACGGGCAAACGTGGTTACAGGAGTGGGTTTTATGGAGAAAGTGGGTTCGTTGTGAGTGTGGTCCCCTCTTCTTGTTCTTCACTCTCATCTCACACATGCTCACTGGCCCTTTCACCACATTTCCATGTAGCAAGAAGGTCATCACCAGATGTGGCCCCTGGACCTTCAACTTCCCAGCCTCCAGAACTGCAAATGGAATAAACTTTACTGTTTATAAGATATCCAGCCTGTGGGACTGTGTTATAGCAGCAGCATTTGGACTAAGAGGGTTTTCTAAAGTCCCCGTCTTGCCTCAGCAGCCCCTTGAAGCACTGCCCCGAGCAGTTTCCCCGGACGGCTGGATGACCGTGGCCAGCAGATCTTTAGCACTAAAACACGAAGGTCCTGCTCTTTTCTCAAGAAGAAAGACTCATTTCTTCTACTAGATTCGTACTGCAGCCCAACACACCTTCTGCGTACATGAAGTAGAAGGGGGAAAATCACTTTTCTAACCTCATTTCTCCTTTTTTATAGTTTTCTGGGGAAAATTTTAACAGAAAACAGTATAGAGAACAATATAATGAACACCACTCATAATTGGAAAATTAAAATTTGACATATTTGTCACAGATAAGTTTTTAAACTAAAGAAATAAAACCTGGCAGGCGATGTTCTCTTAGTTCATCTCCGCAGTCCTATTTTCCTCCTATTTTCTCCCCAGATAAACCCTGTCATGGCTACGTGACTCCTCACCAACTGAACTCTGTAAATGTGTTGCCTCACATGACAAAAGGATTCTGTGTATGTGATTAAATGAAGGATTTTGAGAGGGGGAGATTATTCTGGAGTAGCCAGCTGGATCCAAAGGTCTTAATTAGACCTTTGGAGGGAGGCAGGAGGACCAGAGTCAAGGAACAGATGTGACCATGTTGCAGGAAGCTGGTGACAGCAGAAGCTGGTATAATACCTCTGTCTGAGTCCATTTTTTGCTGCTATAACTGAATACCTGAGTCTGGGTAATGTAAGAAGAACAGAGGGTTATTTCTTACTGTTCTGGTGGCTGAGAAGTCCTAAGTTCTGGAGCATGTATGGCAAGGGATTGCTCGCTACATCATCTCACTGTGGAGGGCACCACACGGGCTGGGGGCTCATTGTCAGGCATGTGCCCTCATAACCAAGAACCCACTCCTATGATAGCAGCATTAATCCACTCATAAGGGCAGAACCCTCCCAATTTAATGAACTTATAAAGATCCCACCTCAGCTCAGCGGCACTGAGGATTAAATTTCTAGCA
>PVJX010025661.1:0-26672 GCA_004027295.1 Dolichotis patagonum | reverse complement strand
CATATGAACAAGATTTATAGTTATGTATCAAAATATAAAACAAACCAGAAATTTATATATGTTAAAAATTCCCTCAGTTGTGTGATCTTACCCTCTTGTGAGAAAATGTAAGAGGGATGGGGAAAAGAGTAGAGAAATACAAGAAGAACAAGATTAGAAGCAAGGTTGAAGGACAAAGGAAGATTGCCTAAGGTTTTGGAGACTGGTAAAGAAGACAGGAGGAATTCAAAGAAGGAAAAAAACAAGGACTAACCAAAACCAAAAAACTAAAACAAATATTCACACTCATGAAAAAAATAAGAATACACAATCAAAAAACAACAAAGCAAATTAAACAAAAACAGAGAGAGACAGAATGAGTGAGAGAGACAGAGATAGTGAAAGAGAAACAGAGAGACAGAGAGAGAGAGAAAGAAAGAAAGAGAGAAAGTGTGAGAGAGACAGAGAGAGACAGAGAGACAAAGACAGAGAGAGAGACAGAGTGTCTCTGCTGTTACTTCTAGAAAAAGGAGACAGACAGAGCCCAGGTCAGTACTGTATGTTCCCAGCAAACCTGCAGTAATATTAAAGCAAGATGCTACATTATCCCAACAAGCCTGCAGTAGACATAGGGTGAGGTGCTGGTTCAACTCCCCAGAAGTTCAGGCTGTTCTTCATCTCTTGCTTTGGGCCTGCGACCTGAACTATTCAGTCCATAACACTAGGGTGTTACTTGATAGCTTGATCTCTGCTGGCTGACACGAGGAGTCTCCAAGGGCTGTGCCTCACCCAGACACTGTTAACCCCCACGATGGAGGCCACTGATGCCTGCTCTGAGTCCTGTATTCAGCAGGCTCCACTTTAAAATAGAATTCAGAAAGCCCTGGAATTCTTTCACTATATGCATGGCTTTATACTATTGTGTTATGTTTGATATTGTTGTAATTGAAACTATGCTCAACTATAGCAGAGTAAGAGATATGGTGTTAGATACTGTTGATGTCCAGTTGACTTAATGTAAAGTACTGTGTTGCCTATGTTGTCCTCTTCTGATCTGCTCTGTACTGCCCCCTTTTGTTTTATTCTCTTTTAAATAAAAAAAAAAAAAGAATTCAGTCAATCTCCCTCTCCTGGGAATGTCTGGAATGTAGTCCCTTACAGGGCCTGCAGCCCATCTATTGGCCTGCTCCACTGATGCATTGCTCCCAGGAGGCCTCCAGGGTTCCCGACCATCATCATACCCCTGTAGCCTTGAGCCTCCTCTTGCATGCTGCAAGCCAGTAGTGAGGGAAAAGGCACAGTTTGCCAATGACTTTGAAGTCAAGGAGGAAAAGCATTTTGTCACCTCCTTCTCCTGTGTTGAGGTCCGTCACCCATGGACTTCATACAGTTTATCCTTCAGCCCTTTCAGGATCTCAAGGATCCATCTTCCTCCTTCTCCTCCCCCAGCTGCTATACTCCAGTGTCTGGACTCCAGAGTCTTAGAGAGGTTGACTTGCTGCTGCTCACTAGAAGTTCCCCTCTATTTTTCTGTTGAAATCTGGAAATGTACAAATTTTCCCAGTTCATTGTGTTTCAGGATAGCTCTGTAATTCTGACAAGTTTTGATTACTATATTTAAATATTATGTTACTCTGTACTGGCAACTTCATGACTCAGTTATTAAATATCTTGGATATTTAATTTTTATTAACCTAAATGACTTTTTTCATTTGTACTTTGATTTCACTCCAATTTTTCCTAATAAATTTTCCAATTCAATTTTTTCCTTGATATTTTTATTATGTGCCTCTTCACACACATTTTGATAGTTATATATTTACAATATAACCTTATCAAGTATACATATATGTGTTTGGTTTCTTTTACTTTGAACAAAAAGCCTTATCTCAGATCAGAGAGAGAGAGAGAGAGAGAGAGAGTCACTTTTTGAAGAACACCGATGTTGAATCTCACTTTGGACTCCCTCAGAATTACTAGGGACCACGGCGATCCTGAAGGAGTTTTCCATAAGAGACCCAATGAGAAATTTATTTGTCTCAAGAGTTACATGTGACCAGAAACTTGCTGTTTTAACATTATATAGTAACTTGATGCAGGAAGAGAGGGAGAAGCTGTTCTAAACCCAGGAGATTATAACCTAGAGTGAATCATCCCATAAGCAGTACTCCTTAGGAGAGTGGGAATGGCTTCCTGCGTGGTCCTTATAGAAACAGAAAATGGAGAGCTAAAACCTGAAACTATATTAATTATCACTCTCCTTATACCCCATCTTGTAAGGGACATCTATCAATTGTCATTTTCCTATTTCCCTAGGTTTTCTTACTTTTCGTTCAACTTATTTTCACTCATTTAATTTCTTCAGATGTAAGTTTACCCTAGTACATCTTTTTGCAAAAATCTTTCCTTTGCAGAAGTAGTCTATACATGGGGTGCAGTCTTTATTATCCTGATTAAATCTTTCAACTACCAAGCCTTTCCCATTAAATTAATTCTTTTGAAGAATTACACCTGGGGTCTTTAATGCTTTTATTATACTCTCCTGTTTCTTTGTAGTCCATAACATTTTTAGACATTCCTTTTATGTCCTGGAAACCTTTTCACTTTTTGAATTCCTATTTATTAACTCCTGATTAATTTCTCTTTCTAAGGTCTTTGGTATATCCATGAACTCCCTACCTATACACTCCTCCATTACTAATTCTTCCATTCCTAATGTTTCAATCCTTATTACTGCATAAGCAGTTCTTGAGTTTTCATTATTCATTCTGAGCACTTCTTGATGTCCCAACCCTTTCCCTCAGTCACTCGATTAACACTGTCTATAAGATTCCCAGTGTACTGCTCAGAATCTAGCAGTCTCCTTTTCTCTTCTCATTTTCACCAGCACCAAATAAAATCAATTTTGCCTTACTTATTTTTTCCAGTACTGGTGATGGAATCCAAGCCTTCTCACATAGCTATATTCCCAGCCTTTGCATTTATTTATTTTTTAAGTTTTGAGACAGAGTCTTGCTAAGTCACAAAGTTTTCCAAGCTGTACTCAGACTTGTTAGCTTCCTGCTTCAGCTTCCCAAAGTGCTAGGATTACTAATGTGTGCCCCGCCAAATTTGGCATTTGTGTTTCTGGCATTGCTTCAGTGTTGCCTGTCATCACTTTTTTGGGGCTCATCTCTCCTTCTGAAAGCTACCCCAAACAGCACTCCTATAGCAAATAGTATAAACCTGAACCTAGGGCTGGGGATATAGCTCAGTGGCACAAGCACCTGGCTGGCAAGGGTAAATGCAAGATTCTGAATTAGATTACTGGTTCAAAATAAAATAAAAACAAAAAACCTGAACCTACTTTGATTTCCTTCAAATAAACGGTGGCACAGCAAGCTTATTCAAGACTGATTTTTACTTAAACATTCTTAAGGGTAACCTTGTATTCACATAGTATGTAGCACTTTCATAGTGCAAAACTATTTACTTTTGCATGAGGGCAGTATTCCCTTCTCAAGTACCAACCCTTCCTAGTAACGTAAGTATACAAAGAGTATAGAAAAGTAAACCTACATATGTTTATTTTTAATCACTCTCAGGGAAACACATTCTGGCACTTACCTATATTGTATGACAGATCTTTAATAAAAAATGACATTTGCCATCTCAGGTGACTCACATATTTCCTTTTGACATCTTGTCTGCCCAACAAATGATCCAACTTAGAATTTAGATTCAATCTCTGGTGCATGCCAGAATATAGAAGCAATCTACAAATATTTAGCTAAAAATATTTTTAAAAAATATTAAACTAGGCGATTTAAAATGCTGAAATGGTGCAGATCTTTTGTGAATGGTTTAAAGGGGAACACCTAGGAGTCCCTGTGAAAAGCTGAGCCCTGGGTGGTCACATTCCAATACATTAAGCTTTGTATGACACTCCAGCAGTGATGGTGGCTCTAAGAAGCCTCTTTCATAGACACTATTTCACAGTAATTCTATGATACAGATAGAAAATGCTGCACTATTATCCTCCATAAGTGAGAAAAATAAGTTTCGAACAGAAGGAGTGGGTTGATATGATGACATGGCTAAAAAGTATCAGATTCTCATCTTGAATCTTAACTACTGTTACCCAGAATATTGTTTCTGTCTTTCCTCAGCATTATCTTAGATAGGGACATATCTCATGTTCTTGTAATTTCTCTGAATCTTCTTTCCAATTTGGGCATGAGTTCTTAAGTGCCAGTGATCTCATCTTTGTCTCATTCATCTTTGTAGCCAAGAGACTGTCACAGCTTCAGCACAGAGTAAGCACCCATGATAATATTTAATGAATGAATCCGTATATAATAGCTGCCCTTTCTGAATTTGCTTGTATAGTTGCTACGTAGATAGGCACTTTATATACTAACTCGTTTGACCCAAAGATATTCTATGGTTAAGGTCTTATCACTCCTATTGTATTGGAAGTGGGACTGAGAAAATGAAGCAAGACACCCAAAGATACAAAGCTGGTGAATGCCAGAGCTGATGTTTGAAACACACAGTCATTTATCCTCTCTGTTCTACCACCTTTTGGTTTTCGAGTACATTTGATAACAGGTAATAATGGGTGTGGTATTTTGATAACACAGCCATTAACTGCCAATTCAAAAAGCCCATGCAACTTTTACCTTGTTATACGAGAGGTCTTTCCATACTGTCCAGGGTTGCCACCAGAGCAGTCTAGCTAACTTGAGGATATCGTGTCATCGGTGAGGAAACCCAAGCCATCTAGAGAGGCCATGTGAAGGCAGCTCTGGTTGACACTCCCAGCTGATACTTGTTTTCAAGTTGTTCCAGCCCTGCTGCCAGACATGTAAGTAAAGAATAAATCCTCCAGCAGGTTCCTGGCCCAGGTATTCAAGTAATTCCCAGCCAATGTAGTGTTTTCAGCTAGGGCCTCAGGCATAGTGGAGCAAAGATAAGACATCCCCATGGATTTTATCTGTATCATTTGACTCAATATGTGAACATAAATTGTTCATTTATTCACCTAAAATAACTAGGATAATGATATTTAATCATAGTCCCCTTGTCATGGTTTATGTCAGTGGCCCCCAGGCCTCATGTATTTGCATTGTACATTTGTGACTGGTTCATTGTCTAGTGCTTGGATTGATGGTGTCAGTGCTACACTGGCCTAGGGGTGGAGCCAGGATGTGATGTAATGGCAGGAAGAAGGTGTGTCTCTCTCTCTTGCCGGTTTCCACTTGCTGTTTGCAGCCGCCATGAACTGAGGCCCCGCCATGCCACTCTGCCTTGGAGCCAACTGAGTATGGACGGAAACCTCCAAAAACTGTAAGGAATAAACCTTTCCTTTCTCAACTTTGGGCATCACGTATTTTGTCTCAGCGATGAATAAAAGTAACTAATACACCCATATTCTGAGGTCACTTGCTTCCCAGGATTATTTCGTTTAGGCAATCAAATGTGTAATATATTACACATAATCTGGAGTGTGCTATGCATTAAGCGTAGGAATGTTTAAAGAATTTGGTCTGTTGGAGTGTTCTTTGCTTCCAGAAAAGCCACAGGATTATGGAATCTCTTGTGTATCTTCCGCTAAGCTCAGGGCGTTACGCGTTTCTTCTTGGGTCCTTGCCCAACAAGCTTTGGCAACTATACCACTACCCATTTGATTATTTTGCACCTTGGTATGAAATACTACTGCTATTCTGAGGCTTTATTTTCCAGATAGTTGGGACTATTAACACATTTCTTGACTGTATACTTCTCTTTCTATCCTTAGAGATTTCAAAGACTAGCTAACCACACAGAAAGCTAAGAATTATTAATATGTTCTATAAACCAAAATTGGTATTTGCACCATTAATTCACTGATAGATTGTCAACTGAGTTCTATAGTCAAAGTACTTTTGTAGCTAGATATTGGTGATACAATAGCATATAAGATGTATCTGACTTCACTGTTAGTCTTGTAGACTATGAGGAAATTTTCAGATAATTTATCTATAAATTTGAAATTAAACCTCATTTTTCTCAGATTTGAGATATATGAAGATTGATTTTGTCCTTTGGATGCAATAATATGTATATATGCTCTCTACCTCTTTATATTTAGCTATATTTTATTCTCCATATTAATCAGAAGGCAATATTATTAGATTCTACCTTGATAAAAACATATAGTATGAATATATATATATACACACACACACACACTCAATATGCATAAAATATCAATCTGTATAGTTTTACATATAATGCAACAGTATATATAATACATAGTATAGCTATATATATAATATAGTTACATACAATGTGCCTGTTGTATACGTAGATATATACATGTGTACCAAGTTTCCCAACAATACTTCTAAATTCCTAATCTATATGTTTGAATTGATTTTTCATTTATATATGTTTAAACCCACAATGTATACCACACTTTACGTTGAGGGTTAAGTCCACACACCTAAGGTAGAAACTAATATCTTTTCCAGAAAACTGCTACCGTGTTTTGCCCCAGGCTACAGTAAAATCAAACAACTTAAGCTTGATTACAGTTTTTTGTCTCATTTTTCTAAACCATAGCCATCTTTGTTTTGTGTCAGAGGAAGAGTTAAAAAATTTCTCTTAATGACAATGGCTTTAATGACATTGAATTCAGCCTTAACATCTTTGTAATCGAATATCTAAATCTTAAAGTAGCTCATGTCTGTTTAGTCTTCTTTCTCTGCAGCCTTCCAATCTTATTTTCCATCACTTCCTTATAGATGTCTTTTGTGTTGCTCTATCACTGTTCTCACTTCCTATCCAGTGCCAAGAACATGTACAGATACATAAAAAGTGTTACAACTCTCAATGAGTGAAGGCTAAACCAGAAACACATTACATCTATGCTCATTTTTGTAACTAGTTTTTACAGTAGCTATATCAGGGAGTGCTGCACTCTCTATTCATTTGCTAATTAACATAAATGAGAAACTCAACTTGAATTTATTGAATGAATATAAAATTAAAGTAATTTATAATTTCCTATGAAATTTTATATGAACTATTTCCTTATTATTCTAAATAAATTTATATTTATCTTTTTTCCCTCTAGACTTCTATGTATTGTGTATTATAAACTTTTTTGAAACTGTACAGCCTCATGCATTCTGTCCTTAAAAGACCTTATCACCCACCAAAAAAAACCATTAGGCTGGTGAACCATTAAGCATTTGAACTTGGACAAATTCTTCTCTTTAAGCCTCAGTTTTCTTTTCTGTAATCATATTTTTCAAGATAGCTCAGTATACTTTAGCCAGTGTGCCTAGAAGTCATACTTCTTTGACTATCACATTTGTTTAACATATCATTTTTAAGAAATGTATGTAAAATGCACATGTTATTTCAAAGCAGTATGAATCTTTAAAATGTCAAAGGATATCATCATATAAGAAGAGACTCAGGAAATCATCAATCTGTTGATAAGTGTTAGAAAACTGTGATCAATATGACAAATCTCACCATGAATCTACTTTTATACACCCTGGAAACTAAGATGGGTGTTATATTTTAAAAAGGATTGTTTAAACAAACAAAACAAGGAAGAGAGTATCACAGTGACAATATGTGACACACAGTGCCTAAAATATTTACCACCTGTCCCTTATAAAAAAAAAAGTCTGTCAACCACTAATCTAGATCAAGGATGACAGATACATGGCTTATGTGCTGACTTCTTTCCTGCCCTGCCCATGACAGGCATCTTTAATGGTTTAAAGTATACATCTCTATCCTCCTTAGGGTCCTTGACAATTTCGTCATCCTAAAAGTTACCACCAATCTAATAGAGCTGAGATTTTAGCTTCTATATCCTCGCAGTCTGAAGAATTTTGAAGCAGTCTCTGCCCTGATCATATTTTTCTAACCTTATGGTATGTTTATTGATTTTCATTGCCAGTGTATGTGTGCCTCGCTTTTCCCTGAGGACTTTCTCCCAAATTCCTAAA
Organism: Dolichotis patagonum; assembly: GCA_004027295.1. NCBI lineage: Eukaryota > Metazoa > Chordata > Mammalia > Rodentia > Caviidae > Dolichotis > Dolichotis patagonum. The sequence goes on along the minus strand of PVJX010025661.1, from coordinate 18,702 downwards.
GGAGGGCCTATTGTTCCTCATGCTGGCTAGAAATTCCAAGGAACTTATTGGAACTTAGGAGTTATATAAATATTTCCGCTCTTTTTATCTTTGGGTAGAATAATTATGAGCCACTTTGAGCAAAGTCTCTCAGTTTCCCCATGAGTTAACCTCAGTTTACTTATAGTGCTCCAAGCCTGAATAATACACTTTTGTTCAGCTCTGTGCCTTTTCCTCTATCATTAGCTTCTTTGCTTGTGTCCCTTGCATTTCTGAAAGGAGACACTCATGCTGGAGTCCTTGTCTCAGAGTGTGCTTCTGGAGAAACTCAGACCAATGCTGAGTTCAAACTTATTCCACTGGGAGTAATGCTTTTTTTTTTTTTTCCTAAAGGTCTCCAACTTAAAGCATCATGAGTTTCACTTGCAAGCCCTAGGAATTGCTGCCAGTAGTTATTCATTCTGAGGACAGCCCAATTTTTTGTGGAGTGATGTCTCTATTGTTAACTGGCATTATGGATGGGTCAACCAATTAATTTTTTGACTGAGTCCTCGTTGCTTTTCAGCCTCTTTCTCCAGACTCCTATTAGTGAAGAGACTTCCAAGCTGCTCTCACAATGGAAAATTCACAATCATGTAGGCGCTTATGCCACTGAGATATATCCCCGGCCTCGCAAACTCCCAATCAATAAACACTTGAGTCCTAAGATTTTCATTGGCCAGGCAGGTTTCTATACTGAGCACTAATAATAAGTGCATTTTTCCTCACACCCTGGTAGAAAATGCAGACAGCTGTGTCCAATTATGCTGAGCACAGCAAACTTAAACTTATTAAAGGTAGGAAACAGGCTGTTTCAGGATGTGAAAAATTCAACATAATGTCACAGTAATTTCTCAAGTGTATGGTTTACTTGCTGTTTTTATTTAATTTCATTTCACAAGCCAGCATTATGGCTTCAGTGTCCTTGTAGGGCAGGAAACACAGTCCTTGTTAATACACAAAAGTCAGAGTCCAAACGTATGGGCTCTATTACAGACCAACTGACAAATCTATTGAATGACCCAGAACAAATCACCTCTTTCATGTACTGTTAGAGAGGTTTTGATTAAAATGGGCTTTGAAGTCTAAAACTAAGATACAGAAAAAAAACAAACTGGCAAGGCATTTTAATTAATTTGTTCCAATATACATAATGGAGTGCAATGACTGAGACTTACATGATAGTGATTAAAAAACTTCATTTTTTTCCCATGAACTTTGAAAAGGATTTGTCTAGTAACATTTTGTTCTTCCACCACCCCTGGATTGCCCAGAGAAGTTAATTCCATCAGAAAGTTTTTGCATTGTTAAGTATATGAAGTTTTTCAAGCACTTATATAATTTTACATGCTGCAACACATACCTGATATAATCTTTTTATTTCCCCTTAATGGGAATAATTGATCCTTTTAATTGAACCTTAGCTTTCTCTATGGAGGGCCACTAGGTACCTATATCTTTGCAACTGTGTATCTTTTTCTGTTCCCTGAGATATTTTACAACTGAGCCCAAAACATTAAGACAGTAGTTTTTCATGCTAAACAGATTTCCTATCCTCTCATTTTAATTAAATCCTCATCATAATGACTCAAATTGCTATGCATTTTCATTGAACTTACAGATATTCGTAATTATATATTCATTTTTTTGCCATGTAACTAAAGTCCACTTTCCTCTACTGGTCTGTATATCCCAAGGGGCCAGGGGTCATATTGGTTAATTATATTCCCAATGCTTAAGTTATTCCTATGCACGGTATTGTTGAATAATAGTATTTATATACTATTTATCCTTTTAAATATATTATGTGCTGCATTTACTAATACATAACTATGATTATTTAATAATGCTATGATCCAGGAATATTCTTAGCCATATGCACATGAATATACCAGATACTTTCTGGTTACATATCACATATGCCTCATTACATGTTCATTTATGTATATGGATATTATATATGTGTGTACATACACATTTTTATATACATGTCTGTCTGTATTATATTACATTATTTTAGATGAAATAAGCATAAATAGCCCTTTTATTTCAAAAAGCCCATTCTTCATAAGTTTTTATTTGAGGGAATAAGAAGCATGTTGAAGTCTGTTGTCCAAGTTTGGTTTATTTTTAACTTCTTTTTAACAGATTACGTTTGTTTTTTATTGTTCAGACTGAGAATGTACAATGCACTGGTTACATTTATATTAGTTTCCATGGTTTCCAATACTTCAGAAATTGTCCAAGAAAGGAGTGGAATTTTCTCACCATGCAAAGATGTTTTTCCCTAAATTGTTTGTGCCCACATAATGTACCAGTTTGAACTGTCTGCTTTTCTCCTCCCCATCTGTGATGCTTGTAAAGGGAGGAGAGAAAAAGAAAACAAAAATACAGGTAGAAGGGAATTGGACATGCTTTTCACTGTAGCAGTTATTAGCTTAAAATTAAGCCCTCTTTTCTTGGGTGTACACTAAAGGCTCCTTACTTAGATGGTATAGGTAACATCTCTAGCTCATTTTGCTTCTGCCAAATCACTCCCCCATGAAGGTGTAACAGCTTTTGTGGAGGTTAGACAGAGACCACTGGTTCTGCAGAGGCAGAACTGTCAGAAGAATTTTTATGCGAACATTTCTACTGTTGCTTGTTGCTGCTGTTGTTTTTAGTTAATTTTTTTCTCACCAGTTGGAAGAATCTGTTCTTTCAGGGATGACTGTGTTTAGTTCTGCTCCACTTATTTATCTATATTATTACCTCAGTTTTTGTAAAATAGAAAACACATCTTACTTTAAGGAACATGCACTTACTCTGCATTCTGTGTCTTTTCTTCTCTTTTTTTTTTCATTGTGGTAACTGTAACTGTAGCCTGATTGTCACTTAATAGTAACTGTCATTTACTATGTACTTGGAACTGTAGGAAGAATCTGTAGTCAATATTCACTTATCTCCGAATAACTTTATAAAATATACAGTCATTATGTCCATTTGATAAGTAAGAAAATCCAGCCAGAAGCCAAGGCATGTGCCTGAGACACAAATAAAAATATTCTTATGACATTAAGCATTAATCACTTAATTCAAGAAATGTACTGATAGCAAATTGTAACCTCAGAAATTTTATTAATGTCAGCAATATATCAATAAAACAAAATAAACAATGTTTATGCCTGCATGGAACTTCATTTTGACTAGTCGTCATACAAAGTTATGCTGTTTCTAGAGGAATAATTTGTCAGATCATAGTGGGTATGATTTTTCTCTTGTGACCTCCTCTAACTCTCATGTAAGCTGGCTCATCTATTTCTAGAGAAGGAATCTCTTCTAGAAAAATTGGCGTGACTTCTCAATGTATTGTCCTTTAAGTTCTTTTACTCAATGTATTGTTTTCTAAGTTTCTGTTATTCATAGGAATTTGGACCAAATTTCATCTTTACTATGTCACATTACCCTCTCATTCCCCATGGTCATGGTAAGAAATATGGGAAAGACTGCTTGCTGCTTGAAGAGAAGAGGGTTAGGTTGGCTTTAGAAGGTCATTCTTTGCTATGTGTATACAAAAGAAGATGTTTGCTTTGGGAGTAAGAGAGATGAGGAACAAGGAGAAGGGGAAATTGTATGCAAAGGCAAAACCATCAATACAGAATCATGAGATGCTAGAAAGAAGGACACCAAGAGGGCAGTTTCTTGAACTGAATTCTTGCTTTAGTTTCTACTGCTAGGAAAGCTGCAAAGAGAGTTGATACCAGGAGTTCTTCTGGGGAGCAGCTTGCTGGGATGAGATTTTGCCATTGGATTACCTGTTGTCATCCAGTTAACTGTGAGCATCTGTTACTGAGGCAGACAGAGGAGCAGCAGGAGAGCTTCTGTGAGGTTGAAGTGCACTTAGAAGCTGGGATTTTTGCTGGTGGTGGCCCAGTACAGGACAAAGGTGGGAGGAGTACAATGAGTCATGCAATATGTGTAGAATTTGAAAGAAGCAGGCATTAATTGCAATGATAATGTGCTGATCATCATTGGTGTTTTAAAGAGAAAAGATACCAAGCTCAAAGAAGTATTACCAATTTAAAGTAAAGCAGGAGGGTCAATAATTCTTGACCTCATTTAAAAAGAGCTGCAAGGTAGGCCAGCTAGGGTCTAAAGGGAAAGAGGAACAGCTCTGAGGCTGGGGTGAGGCTGTCTGAGTAAACTATGTTAACGCCAACCTCAAGATCCCATAGGGCCAAATGACCACCACAATGTCTCACTTTCCTTACAGGAAGATAGAGCCTCCTCACCCACTTACCCTTTGCTTCAGGGTATAAGAAACCTCGTGAGGTGACTTATAAGAAAATGCTGGTCTTCTTCAGTATCTGCTCCTACCTTTTTTCCTCACTATCAGATGAATAACAAGAATAAGACAGCAACAAGTCTGAATCTGCTATCGCATATGCCAAAAGAGTGGCAGGGCCAGGTATCATAGACTAATAGAACTGACAGAGAGGATGTAGGCAGATTTTGAATCTGCAGGCTCAAGGTGGTCACAATGGTAAACTGGATGATATATACCTTGTTGATTTAGGGCCACCTTCCCACGTCAAAGGATTTACCACCTTGCTAGGGGCTCTGAGGAGGTGATACCTATATGCTTTTCTGGGTTGAGTCTAGGAATCTTGAATTTAATCCTGATTCATATTAAATGACTGGGATTCCAGAACTGCCATCGCAGATGGTAGAGAAAGGCGTCAATGGGCTTGGATGTATTAGCCATCAATGACTATATCCTATTTACTGAGGCAACAAAGACGTACTGGTAAAGATAGTACCGGCATCACACGAAGGTTGAGAAATTCAGTGGAAGCTATCTTCTGTAGGGTGGGCTAAAAAAGAGGACACTGATGTACAACTGAGATTTCTAGTAGTAGTAAGGATTAGCTTCCTGAATTCCAAAGGCCACAAAAAGCAATGACATCAGAAGCAAAGCAATTTATGAACAGGCAGAAAGTTTGGAATCATATCTATGGGGACCATCACTAAAGACCTAAAGCCTACCTTCCATGAATCAGGCCTCTCAAATGTCTTATCTCAGACTATAATTAAAGGGGCCCAACATAAGATAATATTGTTTCCAGCCTCCTGCCTTTCTTGGAGACCTCAATCATCCCCCAAAGGATGCAAAAGCAAACTTCTCATTCCAGAGTTTACTTCTGGACTCCTTGGAAGTTACTGGGTCAGGATAGCTGCTGTTAATATGCATCCTGTCATTTCAGAACCAAAGTGAAATCTTCCCTCAGCCCAAAAGTGGACCTGAAGAAGGAACCTTTGTAAGTTGGCCTTGGAGCAGTGAATGCTGTCCCCCAGCTGTCAGACAGTGCACATTCTCACAGGCGCAGCATGTGGTCTCAATGGGATTGGTGGGGCTGAGATCACATGAGTCAGACAGGAAGTGAGGTTCCCACTTCATCACAAAAGCAAGTCCCAGTATAATAGCCATGTACTTTCATAATGAGCTTGGAGCCTTTTAAAGTGGCTTTTTGGTCTTTTTTCTCATTGAATTCTTTATTAAGATGACTTTTTTTTATTCACAAGAGAAACAAAACTTGAATTAAGATCAGTCCAAAAGGGAATTTAACTCAGAGAGCTCAAGGGAGGATTAAAGAAAACCACAAAAGGCAGACAAGCAACTATGCCGCAGGAAAAAATGTGCCCAGGAACTCAGATGCTGCCAAGTCTTTCCTCTTGGCTCTCAGAAGTACTTCCTTCCAAGGAGCTTTGTTTATGTCCTGATAACAGACGAACTCTTTCCTTAAGGATAGTGAGCAGCAAGAGAACAGAACCAGTAACTTTGGAATTTCAATCTCCAGAAGCCAAGGTCCAGACACTGTGGTCCAAAGAGCACAAATTTCAGAGAATCAAGCTGATGAGTATATCTTGAATTTGTTTCTTACCTATAGATCAATCAGTTGTTACTATGGTTTGGGGCATTTGAAAACAGGACATTTGCAAATGGGAAGGGAGATGTTTAGTTGTAAGCTGTACATCTCCACGGGTTTCCATAATATAGCACCTGTCCATCTTGAGGAGAGAACACCAAGCTCACGGAATTACTTGCTGTCAGAAGCATGGAATGAAAAGGAAAACTGAAGAATCCCAGACTCCCGGGGAATATGTGGGTATGTGGAAAAAGCTCTAAACCTGAAAGTAATGGGGAAAGTTTAAGTAGGAGTTTCTACGTAAGCTGTGTAAACAGGAGTAGATGACTTGGCCTCTTTTTGTCTCTTCACTAGAAAATAGAAAGAGTCCTTTTCCTATTTACCTGTTATTATGTAAATCAAATGTTAGTCTATAAAGGCAAGGAAGCATAAGAGGTCAGCTCTGTAGACACTTAAATCTGGATTAAACATTGAGCTCCATTTTCTTCCTCTTCTTTTTCCTTTTCCCTTTCCACTTTCTCTTCTCCTCCTCTTCTCCTTTTTCTCTTCTCTTCCTTCTTTTTCTCCTCCTCTTCTTTCTCCTTCTTCCTTTACCCTCCTTCCTCCCCTTTCTTCTCCCTCTCCTTTGTTTTCTTTCTAGCTGTGTTATCTTAAGGCTTTTTCAGTTCTGAGTCTTTTTAGTCTTCAGAACAATAAGAAAGATCATATTTACTTTCTTGGATCATTTGAGAATTAAATGAGATAAAATGTTCAAAGAATTTAATATTTGAGAAATTTTAGTAAGCCTTGTTATGTAATTACTAATAACTACAATCTTCTATTAGCTGCATATTAATTAAATGTCACAGTTGTGAGATTTGATGGTTAAGCTGCATTGTGCCAACTTGATTGGCTTTGGAGCTATTGAATGAAGCAGGAGAGCACACTTCTGGGTTTGTCTGGATGAGTCGTGTAAGTGTGAGCCTAAAGAACTGTACCTGGCTTTTTGTACCTTCCTCTCTGGGTCTATCTATTCCAGCTTTACTTCCTGTATTCATGAACTGAGTATCTTTGCTCTGCCATATTATTATATAATGTTTCTCATTTATAAACATTCAAGTTGTGAACTTTCACAGTATGAGTGGAACTTACATTATGAACATTCATAGATGTAAATAAATTGTGGAGGTAGCTCACATGTCTGCCAGACATTGTCACAGTTGTGCTGCTATGTGTTAAGCTTACATTGTGACAGTGTAGAACGATACAGTGCTCAGAGCCCAGGATGTCAGGAAGCAAGGAAAAGGCAGTATGCTTATTTTTTGTTTGTCTTTTTGTGTTAAATAGTATATTTGTATCAAAGGTGTATATGACTTTTTTGTCGAATTTACAAAAGAATTCGACTTATGAATATTCTCCCAGAATGGAACGTGTTTATAAGTCCAGGACTTAGTATATCATATTATTTTCTTGTAACAAGTCAACTATGGAGTGAATTTCTTGGCTAAATTAATTAACATGGCCAAATTAAACTGCTCCTCCTGTGTATTGTGAATATTGGGTATCATGTCCCATTGATAAAGTGACTGATGCAGTATGTTTATTCAATGATATCAGTGGGATTATGTTTTATGCATGTTTAGTATTACAAAGTTATCCAAAAATATGGCTTTCCATGTTATCTAAACTTAACATCTATTTTCTGAATCCTACTATAGCATCATAATATCCCATCATCAATTTCATTCAGAAAATAAGGCTTTAATTTAAACACATATATGTGTGCAGTTATATGATTATACTACCCTTGCACAATAACATTAGAAACTGTTCATTTATCTGATCTGTTGCAGCACTTAGCTCATTGTGAGTACAGGGAACTCTAGTGAATTCACATATGTTATAAAAGTGCAGTAAGTAAAAGAACCGGAATAAAAAACAAAGTCATATAGTGCTTTTGTATCTGAAAACTTATGCAACACCAAATATTTAGAGTTCTAATTATTTAAATACATATTGCAGCCCCACATTTCTTTTGAATATATAGTATGTGCTTTCTAAGGATTTCTGAAATAACTATTTTCCTTTCCTTTATCTTTCCTGGTTTTCTGTTTTCCAGGAATAGAGGTAAATGAAACACATGTTAATTTTGGTCACCTGGGGAAGGTGCAGGGAACCTGTTTCCCGAGGCACACCTGTTCATTTCTAACTCTGGCTCTGAGCCATAGCTTCTACAGAGTGTCTCATTTCTGGCAAAATAGCTTGGTTTTCCAATTCCATCCGAGTGAGTAATTTGATGTTAGTTCCAGGAGGCTCATCTTTCTCCTTTCATTCGGAGGGCCTTTAACAAGGCCTGACCTCAATAGACTGGATTCCCTCAATAGTTTGCTCTACGCAGGCCTGAAGCCAAAGAGTAAGAACCTTTCTGTAACAAAAGGAAAACAAGGCATTCGTTTACTTATTTACAACTATTTTCCTTCTTGATTACAAAGCCGTAGTGATATTTACATGGCATGGCCTACAGCCGAGAAATGCTTTTTCCAGAAATAATTTTATGGGAAACAAACCACACTCCTATAAATTATTTCCTTTTTGTCCTCTTCTGCCCTATCTCTCCAGCAAGATGAACATGTTTCCTTGAATGTACTGTGAACTTTAAAAGTACCAAATTGTATTAGCATGAGCATACTAGTAAACAGAGCCATGACAATGGCATCTGAGGTATCACTTGGTGAAAGGATGCAATTCTAGGAAATCAGAGTATAGGAGAAGGGGTAGGAAGCCAACATGAACACATGTTACCAAGTGAGCAAATACTTTGTATCAAGTGGAACAGATAGCTCAATTAAGGAGGTTCTTCACAGAAGTTCTTAAAGGGCTGCCCGAGGAAGTCCATCTAAGGAAAGAAGGAAAGCATTGATCTGCCTTCCTTCAAAGATTACAAAAGAAGAGATCCAAAGAGACAGGCGAGTGGTGCAGAGGGCACATAGGAGGCACGATGCTTGGAGCAGTGCTGTGGGAAGCTGTTCGGTCACTCAGGTAACCACAACTAGAATACATACCAGACTGAAGAGACCAAGACAATTTAAAGGAGTATATCAGAGGTGTTTGGTATACAAGTTATCATTTTTTTTTTTGAGACAGGGTCTCTCTATATATTCCAACATAGCCTTGAATTCACTATGTAGCCCATGCTGGCCTCAACCATATGGCGACCTTCCTGCTTCACCCTTCCAAGTGCTGAGACTACAGGCATGAACTGCTACACCTGGCTACAGGCTAATTTAAAAGGGAATATTTTTTATAAAGAGTCTCCATAAATAGTATGTGTCCATTTGGAGGGGGCGAAATATAAAAAATGGGCTTTCAGTCTATCAAATGTCTCTGACCCAAGTTTTGCCACTCCATGGCAGTATGACTTGGACCACAGCTGTCTTACCTGTATAATAAGGCTGAGAAAAAGACCTACTTTATAAATTTTTGAGGATTGAATGAGGTAATTAATGTATGCCATTTAGCATGCATTTGCCTATGGTAAATACTCAAAAATTGGGAGTATTTTGTTTTCTCCATTTCTCCTGGTTATGGTTACATTTATGTGTGAATAAGATGTTAATTATAATACCTTTAAATACATTTTCCTCAAATACCTGGATCCCTACACACAGCCCTGTGCATGCATACACTCACACACATGTATGTTTGTGGAGGGCTAGGCAGATGGTACAATTTCAACAGCTTAAATGTCACATGACCAAAGGTTATATGAGTCTAATTAGTGTGGAAATGTACAGAAAAAACTGATGAGTATTTCCAATTCCCACACATATTCTTAAGAACTACATGGACTCAGATCTGTTTTTCTTTAGGGAGGTTGCCTGCTCCGTGAATTGAAACACCAGGTTTGTTTCAGTGGCCAGCATTTTCAGCAGGCTGGCTCACCTCCTCCGCTGTTGAAAGCATGTGTTTACCCAGGAAACGTTTACTCAGTTTTAATGGTGGCCTCAGCAAAACCTCTTTCTGAAGGCAAACGCAGTGCTGCTGCAAAATTACAATCTGACTTGAACACCTTCCAAAACCAAGGTGAAATGACTTTTAGATTATCCACAGTAGTGGATTATTCACACCACTGCTCTCCTATTAACAAAACGTTACTCATAGTTGACCACCCAGTGAGTTTCAATATATGAATAAGCACACTGCTGCAAGTCAGTTGTGTGCAACTCAGAACGTGTTTTCCTGCAAGCTGTGTGAGGGATTACAGTAGATCTTTAGGTCAGGTATTCTCCTCGATCAGCAGCAGCAGCAGCAGCACCTGAAAATGCAAGAAAAACATAATTAGATGTGCATAATAAACACAAGTTATAGCACATGAAATAATCTACCATGAGAGGTATATGTTTCCAACAATTAAAAATATTTAAGTACAGACAGGATAACATGTCAGAGATTTTAAAAAAAGATTCCTGCTTTAGATGAAGACTGTTAGTGCTGCTTTTGGTGTAAATATATTTTGCTCCCGTTAGAAGGAAGCGAATATTCAGAGGATCTTTGTGCTTATTTTGGATCTCAGAGGTGGTTTGTGGAGCCACACTGTTACTCACCACTTTCAAACCATTGTGAATCTTCTCCTAAGTTCTGCTGCAGTACCCACAAGTTCTTCCAAATATAAGGGCTTGAGAAAACATTTTCCAATTTAGCCTTATCTGTAACCAGAATTTTTGGTTTGTACTGACTCTAAAAAACCTGTGTTTGGAATGAAATAAAAATTTTTGGCATCTTGATTTAGTTGATCCAGAAATATGTTTTATAAATAGGAAGGTAATTATTACTGATGCGATTCATCACATTTGAGCAGAAATTGTTGTTCTTGTAGATAATGATAAGGAAATGAACTTGGTGTAGTGCTTTGGAGGATACCAAATGTGTTCACATATATGAGCAGTTTGTTTTTATCTTTTGTTTGCGTTTGTGAGTACTTTTAGCCTCATTTTACAAACAACCTGGTGTTGGGGAATTCAGTGACTTAACTTGGGTCACTTTGTTAGTGATGCAAGAGAAAAATGGGGTTTGTAAGTCCATGTTCTTTCCCCTCCATTAATGATCCTCAAGTGCTTTTGGCCTCGGACTCTAGTTTTTGAGTCTTGAAAATACATTTCTTTTTAAAAATTTATATATGTAGACATATAAAATTTACAACAGAAAATTTTAAAATATTATTTCACCTAAATGACATTATTCACAAGAACACCATTACGTAATTAGAATAAATAGTATGTATTCACTCATAGTATTTAAAATTTTAAAAAACTTGTATTCCAAAATAAAAAATGAGAACAGTCATTTTAAAAATATATTTTAAATATCTCTTTAATGTTTGGCTTAAAATAAGAAGGCCAGATTGTTGCACTTTCTTGTGCATTCATTATATTTGTGTTGAATTTTATAAAGAAAATCTGACTTCCCACACATAGTTGTGGTGTAGTGTGTTCAAGAAATTTACCAACAGCACAACAAGATCTGAGAAACAGTGAAGTTTATTAAATGCTACAGTGATCAGTCAGGTTAGGCCACTGAAATGTCTGGCTACTGACTGGCTGGCTCTGATTCCTTTGCTTTCTTTTTGTTTTATACACCCCTCTATGAGTTCACAAGGTCAGGGGTTTACCAGATATACCACCTTTTTTTGTACTATCATTTCTTTGGAATGTTGCAAGGCCTTCTTACACATCTGATTCTTTAATACACAAAATGTGGGCACTGGGCAGTCAGTTTGGTCACCTAGAGATAAAACCTATTTGTGCCCCTTTTTGTAGTTTTTATGGCCAATTAAGGAAGAGGAGGAGGCCTTTGGGGGATTTGACCAAAGTTCACTCACTGTTTGAAGGTCAACTGCTAACTAAGCATCTAAACCATAATCTATAGGCTATAAAATAAGTGAAGTTTTAAAGACTAGGGTTTGGGAGGTTCCAAAGAGAGAAAAGAGCAATTATACTGCTTCAGTAAGCATATTCTTTTTTTGGAAATTATTTTTAATGAAAGTGGTTGGTGGTGAAGAATACAGTGATCACCTACTAGTGTGGTTTGGTGTTACTATTCTCATTTGTACAAAGAGACCAGCAATTTTAGCCACCATGCTGTTGTCCTATCACTACAAAGTCGACTAAGTAAAATAAGAAAGCCATTTCTTATTATGAACACAGTTCTACCTTCTTGTTTCTGCTCTCATGTGCCAAATAAAGAGTCCATGGGAAAGGTTGAACTAGTGATGTATTTGGCACATTTGCTGAGTTTTATGCTGGTGATTTCTACTTATAAAAAAGATGAGGAAACTTTCAAAGAAACAGTTGCAAGTATGGTGTACAACTCACCAGCATACTTACTTACTATGGACCCAAAGCATAGTGTTATCAAATAAGCGCAAGAAAGCTGTGATGTACTTAAGAAAATAGGTTTTTAGGTAAGTTTCATTCAGGCATGAGTTGTATTGTTGTTCACCGTGAGCTCAATGTGAAAGACTCAACAATATATTTGAAATAAGGTGTCTTTAAACAGAGACACATAAAATAATGTATTGATCAGTTGATAAAAATGTTACCAGAGTCTTGAAGGAATCTACACTCCAGGAGCAGTGATACAATATGTACTACTTTTTTATTTGAGACACATTTTCAAGAGATAACTACCAGGGAAATTGACAACGGCACAAATTTCAACCATTTCCTGTAGTCACCAAGTGAGTAGCAATGAGCCTGAGGGGTTGTGGTTTCACCATATTTCACTCTAAAAAAGATGAGGAAACTTTCAAAGAAACAGTTGCAAGTATGGCATACAACTCTGACCAGTCTTCTGTCTCCTTCTGCTCTGCTGTGGGTTCAACTGGATCCTTCATAAAGAGGCACCAAAATATAAAATTTCCAGTATATGTGAATCTGACTTTATTTGGAAATAGGGCCTTTGCAAATGTAATACAGTAGATACGTTCATAGAGGATGAAGGTGGGCCCCAAAGCCAATAACAGGTGCCCTTAAAGGAGAAAGAGACTTGGAAACTTAAACACAGGGAAAACATTTATGAACAAAGATCACGTGAAGACAGAGACATTGATTGGGCATACATTTTACAAACAAAGGTGTCTTAGGAATGCTGCCAATTATCAGAAGGTAGGGGACCTGCACAGAATGATTCCCTCTTAGATACAGATACCAACCTTACATGCACTTTGATTTCAACTCCTCACCTCCATAAATGTGAAAGAACAAATATCTGTTATTTCAAGCCACCCCATTTGTAGTATTAGAACACCCTTAGGAAACTAATGCACATTCCCTAACCCTTCAAAGTAATATCACTGCCAGTATTTAGTAGAGCAGAATTCCAGATAGACCTACAAAAAAGGACATTTTATCAGTTGACCCATGGTGTTTCAGAACCAGCAAGTCCTCTGCAAGTTAACTGGAAATTCAACCCTCCAAGTTTTGGGGAGCAGACATCCCTGAGACAAGCAGGTCACAGGAGAACAAGCTCATGAAAAGCTTTTGTGTGAGATGTTTCTCACCTTCAGATCAAATGCACTTTAAAGGAAAGATATGCATATTAATGTAGCATCTGCTTCAATTTCTCTTTAGCAGCAGGGGCTAACAGTGCAGGAGGTGAGGGGAGCCCCACAGGAGCAGCCCAGGAGTGACGCTTTTGCAATTTTACCTGAGCCATTACTCCCATGCCATACGTGGCAGCTTTCTTAATTGGCCCTCTGAGGATGCCAGGGTGTGAATGTTTGTCATATCAGCATGCAGGACCTTTGCAACTGCATGGCCATCTGCCAGTGCTCAGGGCAGCACAGGTGTTCTGTTGCTTCGTACATAGGCTGGGGTTGGGGGTAGAGGCTGTGGATCTCCCTTGCAGGGGCATGGGGCTTGCCTGCAGAAGACTAACCACTATCCACAGAAGTGAAGCAGTCTCTCACTCTTACACATTTCCCTGAGGTGATATATAACACATTTTGTTCAACTCCCAGCTGTTCCAGGGAGTGCCTCACGAAGATGGCTGGGGATCTAAGGGGTGATGTACCTTTGTCAGCTTTAAGCTATTTTGGGGGGCTCCAGGTTCCACATGTAAATGGACTGAAAACCAGGCAGGCTGAAATGGTGCTTGTACCAGTGTCTCAGCCTGCCTCTAGCTATGTAAATTATTTAAACATCCTGTAGAATAGCCCTGGGTGACAAGCTTCAGCTAGAGCTGAGGGGAGAGAGTTCATTCACCCATAATTGTGTGGCAAAAGCAAGCATCTCCAACTCAGTTTCTTTTTTCATCTTTTCATTGTTGTAAAATACACTTACATAGACTTTATCATCCCAACCATTTTTAAATTCACTTTCAGTAACATTAAGTGCATTCTTAATACATGTCCGTCATCATCATCCATCTCCATAATTCTTTTCATCTTGCACAACCGAGACTCTGTACCCATTAAACAGTGACTCATCATTCCTTTTTGCCCTCCCCCCCCCCAGCCTCTGGTAAGCACCACTGTAATTTCTATCTCTGTAAGTTTGGACTATCCTAAGTACATTGTATAAGTGGAACCACAAATAGTATATGTCTTTTGATGACTCTCTCATTTTAAGCAGGTAAAACATTTAATTAAGCCCTAATTCAGAGAGCACTGTTTTCCAGGTGCTCCTGCGTAGAGTGCTTTCTGAGGTTTAACTCACTGCATTCTAACAACCCTAAGATTGGGCGATGATTATTATTCTCATTGACATATAAAGTCTCTGAAGCATTATGTAAATTGAGTAAATTTCCCAGGTCACACTGAGTAGATGATGAAGGCTGCTTGCATGTACTGGTCTGCTTGACTCCTGCCCTTCCTTTCAAGTGAAATGTATTTATCTAATATATAGATATATGTTTTTCCTTGGATGTTTTTTCTTTATGCATGAAATAATACTCACACTAATTCCTTACATGGATATTCCATTAGCTATAAGGTAGAGTAGAAATTTTTTTGCTTTTGCTAATGTGTACTTAAGAACCTAGCACAAATGAATTGTGGTACTTGAGTTAATAAATAAAAAAATAAGTAGATATAATTATTCTGTTTGGTATAAAGATTTATACCTACTATAACAATTTACACTTTAGAACAACCTAGGCAGTAAAACATATCATTTCAAATTTGCAGATGGGAAACTGGACTTGCATTTTCTAGTTACGGGTTTTATTCTCCATTGTGTCTTTCTGATAGGACAGAAGTTATATAGGTTTCAACTATGTGTCTAGTATTATTGTCTATATTCTTGTTTTCATAGATGCCATTTGAGACTTTGGATCAATTATTTTTGGTTGCCAAGAGTAGTCTGACAATGAGATAAAAATCATCTAATTATCTCCTTTCATCATTTAAATCAACTAGAAACTTGTTGAGATCTCTTAAGTTGGGGCAGAGAGTTGCTTCCATTTACATAATCATGTTTTAAGATAAGAACTTTCCATCAACACACACTGTTGTATTTATAAAACTAAAGATCTTAAAGTAAATCCTGAAATGCAATCTGGCAATATTTATCCATCTCAGCATATCTTTGGTGTTGCAGAGAATTTTCTATGATTTGTCATATTCACATGATTCAACAATTTGCAGGAATAAATCCCTGTTTGGTATTTTGGGAATGCAAGGACAGATAGAAGTATAAATCCACCTGCTGTTATAAATATAGATTCATGTATGACATCTCACAAATCATTGATGATTCTTAACTATAATCTTAGTTGTAAATGGTCCTGGATAATCATTTCAGTGTAGAAAATTAGATGTTATGTTTGTACCTTACTGCTTCTAGCTTTTCTTCTGTTTATTCTACAGTGTTCACAGGTAAGAGGGGAAATTCTCAAACCCTTCCAATAGTTAGATGTACAATCTTTCTTTTTTTTTTCTTCATACCGAGGGATCCCCTAGCTAAATCCCCTGCTGTATAGTGTTTCTTGTGAACCTTCACAACTAACTCCCAGATAGTCCTTTCATTTATGCATCTGTTCCTAGGACTCTTGCCATGTTTCTTTTACTTTTATTTGAAATTATCATGAAAATCTTACTTCTTTTGATGGCAACATTTTAGTTTTGGCTCCTGTTTTTAATTTGGAGCTTTTAAATTCTTATGTTAGTAGTCTCTCTCTCTCTCTTTTTCTCAAATATCTGATCAGTCACCAAATATGATGGATTTAGCTTCGTGATTTCTCTGATTTTCCTCATTCTGCTCCTACCACAATCTTTGCCATTTCATTTTCCTGTCTATAGTTATTGAAATTAAAAACATCTTTTCAGAAAATCTAAGAAGCCACCATGCTTAAGCATCTTTTCTAAATGTGCATCTGTCCAGTGAAGCCTGATTATGCCTTCCCCTGAAGTCTTACAGCATATGAAGTCCACATTGCACTGCAGTTATCTGGCTGTTTTATTCTTCTGTGAGAATAGAAGAAGCAGTCCTGGCTCAGTTCCAGCCCTGGAGGCTGACAGGACGCTGTACTAATGGTCTTACACATAATACTCTGATAGGGTAGTGCAAGTGTTTTGGAGTTGGAGTACCTAGATGTTAATTTCAGCTACCTATTTTCACATGTAAAAACTGAAACAACTTACTGAACTACTTGTGAATCTTAGTTCTTTTACCTAAAATAATCATAACTAGCTTTATGTACATATTTCAATATAAAACTTTTATCAGTGTTGCCTGACACAAATTAAAAGTTTGTTCATGCAATTCATTTTACTGACATTTTCTGAGCATGGACTCTGTTTTGAGTATTGATTTTAGCTCAAAGGTTGCACAAGGAAAACAAGACAGACGAACTTCTTGCATTCATAAGATAGTGACTCATAGAAAGAAATAGAGCTGATTGAACCTAGTATAAAATAGCCTAGCTGCGCCATTTGTTTTCAACCAGTTCTTTTCTGAATTATAGGCATCCAAGCCACATTAAATATCTTGAACATATCTGTGGATTCAAAGAGATCACTAATAAAAGATATTGAAATGGAAGTTTTGAATAAAGGACTATGAAAATAACTGACATATCCCAAAGTTAAATATGAAGTCATACATAAAAATGTCAACTGTGGTATATGGAATGCATTTCTGTATCTCTTAAAATGCTTCTCTGCAATGAAAACAGCTGAATGACAGCATTTGATGGTAAAAGAGAATTTAGAGGAGATCATTTGGATTCTCTGAGTACTATTCTTTTCCTCAAGGAGGGCATGGTTAATATACTTCCCTCTTCATCTCAAGAGAAGTACTCTAAGAGAATCAGCCCTGTGTAGATTTCCCTTTGTTTGAGGAATATGGTACACTTAAGTCTGACTCCTCTCGGGAAATCTAACAGAAGTGATTGCTAACTGCTTTGAAACAGAACTGACAAAGCACTGAGTAGCCTGCATTCCTCAAGTTTGTGAGGCATATAACACTTAAATAGTCTCAATGGCTTAAATGTGCATGTGTGTAAAGGGAAGGGAGCATGGGTAAACTCTTATCTAAGGGGACTACAAGATAGTTGAGTGGATCTCAGATGAGAGAACTTGAAGTGCCAATGGATGTCTCTGTCCAAATAAGGAGTAAGTAACCAACTGCAATAAAGATGCATTTGTCATCTTTAGTAATTGAGATTGACTGGCTATCCTAGATCCTTACTGGCCTGTCCATTAATATTTATGTAAGTAAAAAAGATAACTAGAGACACCAATAAAATCTACGTATAAAATAAATCAGGACAACTTAATGGGGATTGAAAACAACTCCCAACAAGCAAACTAGGAGCTGATGCTCAGGAATGGTTTGTAACAGCAGATAATAGTACTTTAGAAGGGATTCACGAGTATGCAATGCACTGAGACTAAGGAAATTCTGTAGGTAAAGGGAAGAGCAAATTTCACATCACTGGATGAGAAAAAGCTTGACATATTTTAAGAACCCAAAGAAAAGACCATGTGTGGGAGCACTGTAAGTAGGAACATTGAGCAATATTGGACATCATCAAAGAGGGTTGCAGAGGTGATCAAGAAGGGCCTTGCATGGCATGATAACACAGTTGGGCTTATATTTTCAATAAAATGTACATCCATGAAACTGTTTTAAGCAGAAACTGACACTAAACAATTCAAATTTTAAAAGTATCACTCTTTTTTTTTAATTTTTTTTTTAATTTAAAAGAGAATAAAACAAAAGGGGGCAGTACAGAGCAGATCAGAAGAGGACAACATAGGCAGCACAGTACTTTACATTAAGTCAACTGGACACCAACAGTATCTAACACCATATCTCTTACTCTGCTATAGTTGAGCATAGTTTCAATTACAATAATATCAAACATAACACAATAGTATAAAGCCATGCAAAGAGTAAACGAATTCTAGGGCTTTCTGAACTGAATAACAGAAAATGATCAATGGGTATTATAATATCTCATTTTTGATAAAAAAGAAAAAAATTTGTTTGAACTATCACACATATTCAAATTCCAATGAGACACAATGTGGTAGATAGAACCAATGGTAATAGAACAAAAAAAAAAGCATGGTAGGAGCTTTGGAACACCGCTCAAAGTAAGGAAGTACAGAAAAATGACAAAAGGAAAGACCAAAAGGCAGGCTCAAAGCCCTAGCCCTCCCCAAGAAAGCTTAGAAGTTGTGTACATAGAAGAAAAAAGAAGCCATACACCTGAAATGTCTGAAATGATATCAAATGAAATAAATATGCAAATAGGGAAAGCTATGGAGAAATTCAAACCAGAAATACTTGCCCAG
>PVJX010025660.1:0-26689 GCA_004027295.1 Dolichotis patagonum | reverse complement strand
TAAAAATTCTGTTTCAACAAGTTTGTTGTTAACCCCCACAAAGTGAACTTTTCAGTTTATTTATTGCATCCTGTAGGGCCATTGGGGGGGGGTTCTTTTGATATTTTGTATCTTTGTTGAAAGGCTCCTTTTGTGCATTTGTCATTTTTCTAAATTCACTGAAAACAGTCTGTGAACATTATTTTGAGTTCTTCTTAGACAATTCATGCACCTCTTTTTCTTTACACTGGGTTTCCTTAAATTTCTTTTGCTCTTTTTAAAATCTCATATCTTAATTTCAGTCTATTCATTTATTTAATCTTTTTTTTTTAGGTGAGGCTGGGGACAGAGCCTGGGGTCTCACACATGCTGGGCCACTGCTCCGTCCCAGACCCACCCATCTGCGCCCACTTGGTGCCCTACATGGGCCGTTCTCCCCGACGGGTCAGGCCCGCGTAACCTTGCGCTGCTGTCCCCCGTATGAAAGCTGGCCTCCTGTCCCGGTCTTCAGGCTGGATTTCTGCCATTCAGCAAAGCCTGGCCAGGGATTTGGGGGCCACTCTGCGCCTCCCACGTCTCCGGACTTGGTTAGTTCTTCATTCTGGGAGGCATTGGCCCTCACCAGGGCTGCCATCTCCTGTGCCCTCTGCTGTCTGCCTGCCAGTGGCTGCGCCCTCAGAGAGGCGGGTGGCACAGGCCTTGAGCCATCTCTTCCGGTGTCCCTGGGGCTTTAAATACATAGCTCCTGTGTGGCCTGGAGCTGGGAGACATAGGAGCCACCAAGCCAGGCTATGGGGCTCCCATTCAGCTCCTGGCTCCTGCCCGAAGAGGGCCATCAGTCTCCCAGGCCTCTGTCCACTATCCTGCAGGCCCAGCAGCAGCGCCCTGCCCAGCACCCAGCACCCAGGCAAAGAGCCTGCTCACTTGGCCCCACAGGACGTGTGAGCGTGATTTGCAGGGGAACGTGCGAGGGGTCCTCTCCGTGTCACTCTGCCCGGTGCTGCCTGAGGCGTTTAGCGGCTCCCTTCCCAGGCGCAGTGGCTTTTCTTTCTTCCCCATGTCCCTTCCTCACCGCCGAAGCTCTGCTCAGAGACAAGGGGCTTTCGGTCCCAGAACCTGCTTCCTGCTAATTGTTCCCCGCAGAACGTCTTGGGAAACAGATATAAGAACTTAGATACAGCAACAGATGTAAAATAATTGCATCCACACACTTAAGCTGGGGGAAACTAATTTTACACAGTGAGTGTCTACTTTCCTTCTCGTGGAATGGGTGTGAGGCGCTTTGCCTCTCTGCCCGTGGCTATTAGGTTAAGGAAGGACATTGGGGAGCCCTCTGGAAGGCAATTTATGCAAAGCGTGGGTGACACCATCCCACCTCCCTGCATCCTGACTCTTTATTTCACATGTCTGTGACAGGACTCTAAACCACGGCCATGTACTAGAGAGTGTCACACGCCTGATTAAACAGAAATCTGCTCTGCCCACAGTGCTGGCGGCCTAACACGTTTCCATTTCTCTCAATGGGGCTCAGAAGTGTAGTTAGGAAACAGTTTCCAAGAATCTTTCCCCAGCTTAATAGCTTTTTGAGGGAGCAAACTGGTTCCTCATCATTTTTATGTTACCCACAGCCTGCAGTTCACAGTGAGTGATAGAAAACATTGGTCAAATTAATAAGGAAATGAATGAATCACAAAAATAACGTTACAGGACCTGGGGCTGGGGAGGAGGCTGAGTGAGGAACATCCCAAGGCCTGGCACTGGCAGCCGTGCTCCCCGTCCACAGAGGGGCCGCACTGGCGTAAGGAAGCAGCCTGGTGAATCCAGTCACTGCAGAAACCGATTTTAATCTCCTAAAGGTGTCAGAAGCAATAAGCAAAACCAGATGAAAATGAACAGTAACCAGCAAAGGGAAGCCTCGGTGCTCATTGCAGGTTTTGATGTAAAACACGTTTGTCTGCTGCCCTCCGGGGCCCTCTGCAGAAGTCCTAGAGAGCGGTTTTCCAGCCGAGCACAGCTTCTGTGCTAGCTGACTTCTCTTAGCCACGTCTACGCATAATTTAATCACAAATACACATAAGAAGTTCCAGCGTTTTCAGGACTTTTTTCTGAGAGGCGGAGAGGGGCAAGAGAATAAAAAGAAGTAATTTCTGTGCTAGTGGAAATGATCTGCAAAGCAAAACAACAACAGGTGAAAAGATAATCCCCAAGCTGCTATGTCTGGTGACTTTCCTTGCAGGTCACAAGAATGACACATTAGTCAGGATCTATTAAACATTTAGTCACACATTCTAAATCCTGCTTGAGTCCTCTGACTCTGCTACGTTTGGCAAAAGCAAAACATTCTTCTGGAACTTTTCAAGTGCATCAGAGACACCAAGGACTGACATTGAGAAACAAGCTAGGGTAGACACTGAACCATCAAGTTAAGTTATAGTCTGGACCAGTGTGGTGACACACGCCTGCAATCCCAGCACTAGGAAGGCTGTGGCAGGAGGGTCACTGTGAAGCCAAGGCCCTCCTGGGTTACAAAGTGAATTCAAAGGCAGCCTGGAGTACAGAGCAAGACCTTGCTTCAAAAAGAGAGGGAAAAAAGTCTGAAAATCGACTTAGAATATAATTTGTCTATTTTCACTGAAAGAAATGTTACTGAGAACAGAAACCTGTTTGCATGCTGTGGATCTGGACATCTACAGATGCAAGGCTGAGAGGAACTGTTTCCTTCCTCACCATTTCCTAACTGCCACTGGGTCCCCGAATTCATTCTTCATTCAACGCAAGTTCCAATCGAGTACCGCGCTTCAGTGAGGACTTGTAAGCCACTTAGTGCAACCTTGAGATCGCGCTGTGCGTTTGAACATTTTTACTTGTTTGCAGGACACCCAGAAAGCCTCTTCGGTTTTTTTTTTTTTTTTTTTTCAAAACAAACCCTGGTGGATCACTACGCGGTCTTGGAGGCAGAGCTGCTTGTGTGAAGGGAGACACCTGGTGGGCAATGTGTGGGACTGCAGCCCAGGCCTGACGACATGCCTTTGTGGACGCCCTCCTTTTGTTTTTCCCCTTTCTCCGCCCCCCTGCTTTCCGGGTCCAGCCAGCTGCTGACGGTGGACAGAACACAGCTGTGTGCCAGGGAACCTCAAGTTCAAGTTGAGAGATTTCCAGAGCATTTACATCAGCCCTATGAAAGTTCAGGTCACAAGTTCTGTAAACTATTTAGAAAGCTGACCAGCATAACATGCTAACAACTTTTAAAAGTTCCTGCAGTCCCTGTCCAGAAAGCTGTCCAGGAGCCTCCGTGTTTGGGGCAAGGTTTAACCTCCACCTAGGGACATCAGGCTTCCTCGGCGGACAGGACAGTGTGCTTCTGTTTCCTCCTGGTGGAGCAGAAAGTAGTGTCGTCGCCTTGGCGTCACCAAAGCTGGCTTCTGGAGCTTCTGCAAGGGTCCTGCCCAGGCTGGAGACACAGCGCCATCCCCATGGTCCACTCTGCAAGACAAAAGCAGGGAACAACGAGGGCACCAAGAGAGAAAGCCACGCTGGCCCCTTTGTGTTCTTTGGGTGCTCCTGGCTGCTGGTTTCCTTCTCTTCTGTTTTGACCCATCTTAAACAGCCTGGCCGCTGCGGGGCAGTGGAGTCACAGGAGAGGGAAGATGGCCCTGGGCCTGCTGCTACTGTTGCTGCTGCTGTGGTGACAGCCAGATGCCTGGCCCCACGACATCCCCACAGCTGCTCACCTCCCCTTGTGGCGAGATTCCTGGTGCTCATTCACTGGAGGAGACACCATGGTCCCCTGCTCTGTGCCGGCCCTGGGCCGTGGTAGCCTCCAGTCCTGTCATACTGTCTGACCTCTGGCTGCTTCCGATTGGCCTGGTGGGCACCCAGCACCCAGTCCTGGCCAGCAGAGGTGGCAGTGGCCCCCACCGGCCTTCATCTGCTCCTGCTGCACAATCATCCCGTGGACTCTGAGGCCGCCTCTGGTTCACAGGGGTGACTGGCCAGGGCTTCCACTGCTCCTCGGGGAGGAGACCAGGAAGGTTCCCTGGGCCGCCTTTGCCACAGCAGCTGTGCATCCGTGTAGGGTATGTGAGGCAGGGCTGTGACGCCCCTCCTCTCACCCTCAGTGCCGTCAGAGACCATGACGGGGACCCAGAGGCCTGGGAGCAGCGGTCCCTGCAGCAGCCATGAGAGTTCTCAGCCTCCTCTCTGGAACCCGGAGCACAGGCACTGCAGAGGGTGGCGTCTTTGAGGCGCTGGGTTCGTGCAGTCCACAGACTGAGGATGACGGCCCAGGTTCGATTCTCGAGCCACATCCCCAACAGGATGCTCTGTCCAGGATGTAAAATTTCTGGGTCCTCGCAGAACCCCCAAATAAGGAACCAAACAGCCCAATCAAAACTGGACAAAGAGTTCAAGCAGCTATTTCATCAGAAGAGACACAAAGCACAAGGGAGGGTGGTTGACACCACGAGCCTTCGGCCACAGCACGTTTAACCCCAGGTGAAGCACGTGGGCGTAGCCACTAGGGAGTGTGGGACATGAACACGCTGCCAAA
The DNA here is from genome assembly GCA_004027295.1 of Dolichotis patagonum. Lineage (NCBI taxonomy): Eukaryota > Metazoa > Chordata > Mammalia > Rodentia > Caviidae > Dolichotis > Dolichotis patagonum. Next base: position 22,161 of record PVJX010025660.1, on the reverse strand, counting down.
GATGTGGCTGTGTCCAGCACACACAAGGCCCTGGGGTCCACCCGCAGCACCCCAGAAAAGGAAACGTTGATAATACCCAGTGTCGGCGAGGACTCAGAGTAGACCCGAGGCACAGGCTGCTGGGGTTGGACACTGACTCTGCCACTCCAGTAATTCTCCCGTGGTTTCCTTATGAAGTTAAACATCATTCACGAGAGGTCAAGAAGACCACGTGTCCCCATTTGACTTTATCTTCACAGATCACTATCCGAGTGCTCGCTCTTTGACCAAGGATGTCTCCCTTTGGCCGACGCTGTCTGTGTGACCAGGAGGACTGAGGATGTAGGAGGCATAGAGGGTACGAGGTGACCTGGGTGGCATCAGGGCTTAACCCTGGTGGGGCAGGAAAGCACCACAGAAGTGCAAGTCGAAGCGGCCCTGGCTGGGAGCAGAGTGTGGACTGATCAGGGAGGACTCATGCTCTGGTTTCCTGTGTCATCTTTTTAACCAAGAATACTTAGAAACTTTAAACATTCCCTTACTTTGACCAAAAATAAAATCAAATTACCAAAAGAGGACTGGTGCCCCCTGGAGGGTGAGCTTGCTGAAATGGCGCTGCCTGTGTCCCGTTCCTGGATCTATCAGGATAACTAGGATTTTGCCTACTCATCATTTGTGAAATATTCCCCAGATGGGTGAATGGGAGGTGTCATAAAATCTTGATCCTCGCTGGCCTTTGCAAGGGTATTTCTGTTCAGTATTCATCAGGATCGTGTTTGCAGCAACCACTTGGCAATGAAACACGCATTTTCGTTCATCTGAAGACGTGATCAAACTACACAAGTGAAGGTTTAAATTGAAAAACACATTACAGTACAAGACATGTTTGCCACGAATCACCCTTCAAACCGTCCTCTAGCGCCAGGCACGCCTGACAGGTTCTCACACCTCTCTGAAGCAGCTCGGGAGTCCTCTTTGGGAGCGTCTCCACGAGGTGAGATTGACTGAGGAGACACGGTTGCTGCAGGCTCCCGGTGAAAGGCTGGCTCCTGACGCTGAGCACTCACCTGCCTTGCTCATCCTGTCTGGCACGGTGTGAGTCCTGGTCCTCCTCCAAGTGAAATCACCATGACAGGTAAGCACCTTAATAGACTTGGGGCATCGAGACATCCACAGTAGCGCAACTAAAGACTCACGACCCCAGAACTGCTGCAGAAAACCGCACGGAGGACGGTTAAGTGAGTTTGACACAGGGCGGAGGATCTCGTGGGTGCCTTTACTGTAATATACTTTAAAATTTAAACCTTCACTGTAGGCTTTGACCCCACCCAGTCTGTAGGCAGGCTGTTGGAGGTGACACCCCCAAGGGGAGCCCCTGAAAGTGAGCCGCAGTGATTAGTCACATCTCCTGTCACTGGTGTTTGAAACCGAAGCACATGAAATAAACACCAGGAATGCGCCGGCTCCTGGGAGAGCGCTAATGCCCCCACGATAACCCCGAGTTATTGCAGGGTGTTTGCGGCGCCATGGAAACCAAACTGGTGTTTTCCAGGGGCCGTGCTCTACGCCCAGCGTCCAGATCTGGGATGAGCATCACAAATGTCATGAATGCAGCTTCCTGAACCGGGCCCGACTCTCTTTTCTACCTCTGCGGGGCAAAGGTCGCCCGCTGCTGCCTGGTATGAATCCGTGGCAACCTTGGCCCCCCTCAGACGAATTCGGCGTGTTTATTCCTATCCAGACATCGGTGAAGCTCAGGTCGCAGGCCCCCTGGGCTCAGCTCGCGAGGCCCCCAGACAGCCGTGCTCTGGGTGGTGCTGAGTATTTTCAGCACTGAATCCCGGCCGGGAAGCCAAGGTGGACATCTGCGCACTTGCCTGATGTGCGCGTGTATTTTTACTTGTGCGCACTGTGGAGCCATCATTTGGGGAGAGGCGCTCGGTCCCTCTGGAGAAGAGGCCACCTCCGCTGCTCTCAGTGGCCGCAAGGGACCCACATCACGGCTCGCCCCGTGGGGGGTGGATAGCAGGGCCTGTCTCAGCCCAGTCGGAGAGGCCTCAACCAGCAGCACCAGCGCTTTTCGGCACACCGCAGGCTCACGGCCCCGACCCTTGGGTCCCCGCTGCCGCCCACGGCTCCGCCTGGGCACTGGTGTGCGTGAAGCCCCAAGTACTTGTTCCTAAGGCGGAAGCGTGCGTGCGTGCGTGGGTGCGTCAGCGTGTGCGTGAGTGCGTCAGCGTGTGTGCGTGCGTGAGTGCGTGTGTGTGTCTGCACGCGTGAGATTTATTTCACAACCAGCTTCTGCGGTCCGCGTCTGGTGAGGAGGACACAGGGCGTCCTTGCTGTTCCCCGCGTCTTCAGAGGTTTCCAGAGCGCGTGCTCACCGCTGTCTACTTTTCCCTCGTGAGCGCCTACTGTGTGCACGGCGCTGGGCTGAGCACGGGCGAGCGAGCCTCGCAGAACAAACAGGATCTCAGCAAGCTGAAGCTCAGACGGGCCGGGTGGGGGGCGCTGAGCTGCACAAGGGCAGCGACAGTGGCGGGGGACGTGCACACAGCAAGCACAGGGTCCGCGTGCACCCCCGTGGAGAGAAGGAGGGGAAAAGGAGGGGAATTCCACAGGGTGGACCCGCAGGGACTGGGCTCGGGGGGAGATGCACCAACCCCAGAAAGGCACAGGCTGCCTGCGTCACCTAAGGGCACAAGGGAGTTAGAACCAGAGACCGAGTGAGAGGCAGCGGATGGCAGTCATGGCCACGCCACGCTGTGAATGTATGAACCGCGAGCTGCACGTTCAAGAGCAGGTGAGGTGGCAGCTTCCCACTGCATTTGTTTCACCACAGTGAGAAAACACTGGGGAACAACGTGCCACGGACACTCAGAGTTCAAGCCTCGACTCTCCCCCATTCGTGCTGAGTCGCAGCTTCCTGTACATGAAGTAGAAGTCAGAGCTGCGCACTGCAGGGTTTGGAGTTTTGGAGGTAATATAGGAGACCACTTGAGCCAAGATGGGGACTCAGTGAATGGCAGTGTTAGCACAGTGCTGCCTCCCCTGGAGGCCCGCTCGGATATGGGGTGAGGAAGTGTTAGGTGCCATGGTGGCCAGCGATGCTGGCTAGGCTTCATTCTGTGATCCGCGAGGAGTCAGCGATGTCACGGAACGCAGAGTCCAGAGCAGGAAAGGAGGCGTTAGAGCAGAGCAAGCCACAGTGACCAGCATGCAGCCGGGAACATGGAGGGAGGAGCAGCTGGCCTAGTGACGCTCGTCAGCGCCAGGACGTCCCCCTGAAGCAAAAGTCAAAGCAGTGTGGAGAAACTTCCAGAGGAGACTCACTCACATAAAGCCATACTGTGTCCATCTTTGATCGACCCCGGGTTCTGTGTCAGGTTTTAGCAAGCACCACACTCGTGGGGACAAAGTGTGGGCTTGCAGTGCCCCTCCCGGACAGGAGCGCTGGTCCGTGTGGGTCAGCACCTGGTAAACCCCTGGTTCTGTCAACGCAGGCCCAGGGCCCAGCTGGGCTTCCGAGGGTCCAGGCGGATCTCAGCCAAAAGGAAGGGAGGAATCATTTCAGAACCAAGTCTTTCAAATGCTTATTCTGACGTTGAAGCACATTTTTAGGAGCTTAGCCAATATGTTTCTAAAAAGCTGAAATCATTAAATAAAGGCACACGCTAAAAAGTTGTGCAAGCATGATAATCATGAAGACTCCTTAATGACATGAAGTGCTTGTGGTATACTAAGGGTACTAAACTACACAGAATTGCTCATTAGGATCTGATTTCTGTTACAAAATTATGCTTACATAAACAAGACAGTTATGCACTTAATTGAAGAATCAGGAGAGCATATAATAACGTTTTGAACAGTGGTCATCCGTGACTGGAGGAATTGTGATTGGTTCGATGGGGAGGCTGTAAGCTGACGGCTTGGGGTGATACTTCCGCTGCAGGTGTTTCAACCTTGACTCCTCCTGTCCTGCTCCACTGCGCACTTCTAGCCTCAGGTTCTCCCACATTTGTATTCAGGTTGCCTGCTTGGGCATGGTGGATGTTGCTGAGGGAAGTTTTTAATCTTCACATTTTTCTACACAAGTAGGTTTGCACTTTTATCTCTAGAAAAGCAAAAGTTTTAGTAATTCCATGATGTGAACAAAACATACTATGGATATTTAAAGTTTAAAAACTTTATTATAATAAGAGATACGTTACCATTAATCCCCCCCAACATACTTGGCACTTTCGAAAACACTCGTGGAGTCCCCTTTCCTGAGTGTCTTTAGTTGCCCTATCAAGACCTGATGTCCTGAATGTTTCTCTTTCTTGGCCATTTTAACTTTGGAAGAGCCAGACATCGCATGGTGTCAATTCTGGTGAAGAAAGTGGATCAGAACACACCGTAATGACTTCATGTGCCTGCCTTTCCCGTGAATGCATTCAGGGACCATGGCATTTTTAATCACACCTCACAAAGACACTCAGGAAAGAGGACTTCCAGAACTGCTTCAAAAAGTGGCAAGAATGATGAGATAAGCATGTTTGAAGTCAGGGACAGTATTTTGGGGGAATTCATGGCAGTGCTTCTTTAACTATAGTACTTTCTTTTTTATGCAAACACACACCCTATTGCAGTGGTTCCCAACTTTCTTGGCTCCAAGGTTCTGTGAAACACAATTTTTCCATGATCGGGGAGGAGGATTAAACTTCTTTTTCTATTGGCATGTATATGTGACTCTTATTAATTACACTCCTCAGGGTTAGCATCACTGCCTCTGCTCCACCTCCAGATCATCAGGATTGGACTTCCACGATGAATATGGAACCCAATCCTTCCCATGTGTGGTCATAGAAGGGTTCCAGTCCTATGAGAATCAGAGGCTGCTGCCCATCTGACCTGACAGGCAGAGCCCAGATGCTGGTGGGAGCCATGGGGCCTGGCTGGACTGCTCGGGAAGCTTCACCAGCTGGCCCATGGCTCACTTCCTGCTATGTGACCAGCTCCTAACAGACCTGGGACTAATTGTAGATCCATGGCCTGGGGGAGGTCCCCTGCTCTGTTCTTTGATCACCCGCTGTAGTGTGCACACTAGAGCTGGAAAATATAATTTCTTCCCTTTTTCTCAGCTAGGTCATTGCTCTCCTGCTGCTCTTCGCCTGGAATCCCCAAAATGCAGCACACTTTCTGAAGTCCCCTTAGGGGACCCTGAGCCAATCACCCTGACACAGTCACCTGGAATGACCAGCCCCACTGCCCAGCTCATCCTCGCAGGCTCTTGAAAGTCAGGTCTTGACACATAAGGGAGAAAACCCTGTACCAGAGTGAAGGGTTAATACACGCATGCCGGCTAGAAATTATTTTATAGTGAAGGAATAATCTATTATTCTATCCATGTGACTTTTGTGTAACATTTCAAAATATGAAATCCTGTGTGTAAAAGAATGTCAGAGCCAGTTCAGGGGCTGGCACATGCATTGTTGCTGGTTTGTCCAGCTATTTGGTTTAGAAATGGGAAGGTGACGGAGCGAGGAGTAAGGAATGACAAAGGACTTAGGTGCGTGAACCACTGGAGAGAAAGAGCCTGGGGGCCCTGTATGGGAAGTTAAAACCCCGGCAGAAGAAAGTCCCAGACCCAGGAAGCTTCCTCTGGTAAACTCGAAGGTTTGGTACCAAGGTCCCCAGGCCACGTCTGGTCTCGCCCTCCTGCTTCCCACAGCCTTGGGGTTAAAAGGTTTTTCGAAGCCTCATCTGAGTGGGAAAAAATCATAATGCTCCCTGAGTATGAAAGTGACACAAAGTCAGGTTTCAGTGGCCATCCATAAGGTCACACGGAGCAGGGAAGAGCTGCTCACCACTGTCTTATCTGTAGCTGGGTCAGCGTCGAGCAGCTGCGATGGAGATGGTGTCGTCTAGAAAGTCTGAAATACGTGTTATCTGACTTCACGGAAGTTTCCTAATCCCCGAATTTTTCCCGGGGAGGGATAAATAATAGTAGCTTTTTTAGAAAACAGAAGATAATACATTTCGCATTTTATGTAGCTAGCCCTGTTTTGAGACCCAAACCAAATAATGACAATAAAAACAAACAAACAAAAAAACCCCATAGGGCAGTATTTCTTATAGGATTGTAGATGCAACAATCCTTACAGATTTTAGTAATTTGAGTGCAGCCATTTATAAAAATTCAATGTGTCACTGCTGAGTTGTTTAGCCCAAGTGTGGTGCAAGGCTGGCTTCACATTTAGAACTCAGTTACTGCGTCCAATCATATTGACAGGCATGAGTGCGAACCACGCGAGCATCCTCAACAAGGGGTGTCTATGCAGCGCTCACCAAGGTGGAGACTTAAGGCGGACAATTCACAAATCCAGGGCACCGGCAGAAACAGGAAGCTAAGGTCTGACGGAAGTATGATAGACTCAGTGTGCCCTCCCCAAAATGGTCACTGCATGATGTCACCCTGTAGTCCCAGCCAGTGCAATACACACAGGGGAAATGCATCCAGACTGGAGCCACTGGGAGCGGCAGCCTTTACTCTCAGTGTGATCCTGAGTGTGGGAAGCCACGGAGAATCCGTGATAAGTGAGTTCATCAGGACCGTAGGATACAAAGTCAGCACACACAGCTAAGTTTGCTTCTAACAAACCATTGAGGGTAAATATAAAATATATATCCTTTACAAAATATAGTAAATACCAGAAATAGGTATAAATCTCCCCCAAAACATTATGACATATACCCTAAACACTGCAGAGCATGCTAGGGTAAATATGAATGGCACATATACTAAAAATTACACAGAACTGCAAAGAGAAATTAGGAAAATCTGATCAAATGAGTCATGGATTGGAAGCAGCTCACATGCTACATTTGCTTTGCTTCTTTCTATACTAGACAAAAAGAGGCTGTCTAAACACTTGTGTTTGCAAATAAAGTTTCGGGTCATTGGAAATAGGTTTCAAAGCAAGCAGCTCAGGAGTTTTTAATTATTACACATTATTTGCTCTCTGTAAGGCCCTGAGCTCATAAGCAAAAAATGAAGAAAGGGCCCAGCCCCGAGACTGGCACATCACAAAGCCTGCCGCGGACCCTGGGCAGGATATAAACGCTGCTGAATGCGTCCAAGCCTTGGCTGAGGAGAGCAGAGCGCTACGATCGCTTCCAACACTGAGTTCTTCAGTCCCAAGTCAGTTTTAAAAGACTAAATAAAAAAAATTGACGTGGTTCACATTTTTTAAATTAAAGAACCATTTTGGCTGCTTGTATAGTTGCAGGGGTATTGCAGTGCTTTACGGGTTGGGTTTTATGGGTAGGGTTTCACGGGTATTGTAGGGTTTTACGGGTAGTGGATAACCCTAAAGTACACGAGTGGTGCACTTTATAGAAGTGTCCAGGGTGCAGTGCGGGGCCAGGATGGGAACCCGGAGACGGAGAACTGCCAGTGCCCCTTCTGATATGTGCTACCCGCAGCTCTCGTGGGGAGAATTGCGTCAAAGCATTTATTAGATACCTGAGAAAAGGATCTCAGATGGGTCCAGAGACCCCAAGAAAGGTGGGTGGTGGGGAAAGAGTGTGCTCGGCCGCACAGGCCACAAAAGGCCCAGAGCCCACAGCCCATCGGCCCCGCCCTGCCCTCGTCTGGTGTGTGGCAGAGGACAGGCAGGACCCAGGCTGTGGTGTGGTCAGTACATGCCCGTGTTGGGCTCTGCACAGGGACCACCCCCGAGAGACAAGGAAGCCAGAGCGGGGATGCTTTGCTCTGTCCACTGTTTTCCTCACAGCCCCTCAGATCAATAGTCTAAAATCTCCACGTGAAGAAACTGCAGTCCACGAGGAAAACCGAGCAACAGCAAAAAGAATCCGCTGGCCCAGCTCGCCTAAGCTGAGAGCACAGCGTGCAAGCATCACGGACAGCAAACGAAGGTGGGACACAAGCTCCCTGAGAGCAGGGCGAGCTTGTGTCAGCCAGCCGCCCCTCCCCGAGGCGGGGCGCCCCAGACTTAGAGCGGGGACAAGTCAGGCCACAGACGCAGACGGAAGCCACGTGCTCCAGATGCTCTTTGGAGGCGAAGAGCAAGGCACAAAGGCTGCCCCTGCTGACTGCATGGCCCCCACATTGGGAATGGCCAGGGTGGTGCGCAGGGGCCACGGCGCCTCTACGCAGGCAGGTCAGGTAAACCACGCGGTCTGTCACTGGCTGTGGTCATTTCACCTGCCCACCTCTCGGCTTCCGCTCTCCGTGACATGAAAGCATTGACCCCCCCCCTGCCGTGAGATGCCTCTGTGGACCAGAGTTTGCAGGAGGGGCCCTGCCCCTGTGGTTTCCCCGGATTGGACCCTAGGCCAACGGTTGCCTCATCAGGTGTCCCAGCACCGTGGCCTGGGAGTGGAGAAATGCGTGACATGGTCTCCGGACAGGCAAGGCTGCAGGTGCCTCGAGATCAGCACCCGGGGAGCCCAGAGACAGCGGTTCTCAAGCTTTTGGGCCCCAGGACACTTGCGCCATCTTAGAACCTGCTGAGGGCCTCAGAAAGCCACGGTACGCGGCCCAGATTTGAAATGTTTAGCAGGCTAGCAATGAGAACTGGGAAAACTCTTTAATGTTTATTAATTTAAGAATAACTATCCTAAACACACTCTATGCTAAATGCAAGACATATGTGTCACAAAAACCAGGTGACTCCTAACAGAAAAAACTGAGATGAGAAGAATGGCATCACATTGAATAGTTTTTGAAAATCTCTTTAATATCTAGCTTAATAGAAAACAACCAGATTCTCATAGTCCATCTGCATTGATACGTTTCTACGTGTTGGCTGAAGTACAGCTGGCTTCTAGCAGATATGTTCTTTCAAAAAGAAAGGATTTTAATAGCCCCTGGATAATTGCATTTAATCTTCTTTGATAGTATGCCAAAATTTGACAAATGATAATCTAAGAGAGGTTGGTTTCATTGTGGAATTTGAAATTAGACCCATGGACATTTTATATGCTGTTTCATCAAAATTCATTTCTACTTTGAAGAACGCTTTTAACAACGTTTGGTTTTGTAGTGTTACACATTGCTCACACGAAAATTACTGATTTACTTAGTTAAGCAAATGTTCCAAATGTTGGCATGTTTTCTAATACAACCTCGGAATTTATATTCATTAATATTCCCCTTAGGAGGAAAGTCATTAAGCACTGTGAAGATGTCGGATTCACAGTGGTACATGTAAGTTTTGCAAAATTCTAATTTTCTCCTAGCAGCCTGAGTTTTACTGCTGGCAGTGGGCAGCGTGCATGGGTCCTTTGAAGTGACAGCCTCATCTTACTCATTTCTGGGAACATGTCTGCCCAGCGCTCTGGTCTTACTGACCAGTTTTTCTGTTCTTTCAAATCAGCTGCACAAGTGCCTTCCTTCGATGCCTCACGCTCCGGCACCTGGTGGCCAGCTTCCTGCTTGGTTTCTACCTTGCTGTGCGGGGTGCTGACAGCCAGCATGCAATGAAATGTCCTCACTGTGCTTTGCTTGGCCCAGGGTGCTGTTTGTGACGTGGACAGTGGGTGAAGGATGCAGCCTCCCACCTGTTCTGTCTCAGCACTCCACGGGAGAGGCGGGGCATCCGAAGACAATGGCAGCGGTCTCCTGAGGATGCCAGGTGAGTGCAGGCCAAGGGTCAGAGTTCCCTGGCTGAGGGGTCGGAGCCTGCGGCAGACAGCAGGTGGCTCCCAGGACGCCATGGTCACCAGCGCCTCTCCCTGCCTGTCTCAGGGCCACAGCAGGCCTCTCCATGGCCAGGAGAGGAGGAGCAGCTGGGCAGTGGCTGCCAAGCTGGCCCGGTTCACTCTGGTACTGGGCTCCTGTGTCACAGATCGCTTGAAGCAAAGTGGTTTTGTGAGTAAGGGACGGCAAGGGGTTAAAACTATTGATGAGGCGATCTCTTGACTCTCTTCAGACCTCAGCTTTTACTGTGACCCCAAGTAGGCCGCGAATTAGACGCCTGCTAACGAGACGGCTGCTGCGCCGAGCCACCTCACAAGTCCTGGTGACCCACAGCACACTCGGAGTCCCTCTCTGCCCCTTCCATTGATCGCTTTCTCGTTTTCCTCTCCACTTCAGTTTTGCTTCAGTGTGCAGCACAGAGAGGAACATGACACTGCTTTGAACAGAGTGAGATGTCCCCGAGCCTGCCTGTCCCCAGGCAACAAAACCCTTTGCACTCCCTGGGAGAAGCCTTTGGATTGAGTCCTGACATCCTTCCGTGGAGACCTTGTCTTCAAGAACACACTGTCCCTTCCCTTGGAGCCCCGGAGACGACACCACAGGGTCCGTGTGAACCAGAAGTTCTGCTCTCCTTGGATTCTCAGCCCACATTCTCCGGGTGGCCCACGTGCTCTCCACCTTGACTGTAAAATGCCTGAATTGGGGTGAGGTGGTCCAGGACCAGAGGTAGCCCAGCCACCAGCTGGACCTCAGGAGGACGTCTCTCCCCTCAGGCTCAGCATGTGTGGAGAAGAAAAGTCACTAACACATCCGTGCCAGTCCTGCGACGTCTGTCTTCACACGTGGCCTTCAGGTTCCAGCTCACCCCACGCAGGAGGAGGCCATGGATTAGCTGTTGGGAGCGGAGGTCCAGCGTGAGGAACATTTTGGTGACAGCTGATTCATGCTTCACCTCCGTCATCGAGGCCACAGTGTCTTCCTGTCTCTGCTTTCACACAGTCAGATCAATCACTGCAACATAACCAGGGAAGGCTACCTTCCATTCTGAGTAGGAGGTGCCTGCTTCAAGGAGCCAGGCCTCCCCTGTCCCCTCCCCAGACCTGTCACCAACGCAACAGGACGGGGAGTCCAGCCTGGGATCAGGGCGGAGGAAATTCCCAAGATAGACCCTAAGGGAAAGGCAGCTCAGAATCCGCTGGAACCCAGCCACAGGGAAAGGAGCGGGTTAGAGCACACGCCCGTGAGCAGTGCCTGCAAACCCTTCTGAGGTCCCTACCCCTCCTGTGTCTCAGCGCCTCGGGTCTGTAGCTACCGAATGGGGAGGGGGCTCAAACTGGTGGGGTGCCCTGCCCTGACTGGGCAAGTAGATCACACAGTAAAGTTTGAGTGTAGAAAATGATGGCAAAGTCGCATTTCTGTACACTTGCAATCAGACAGTACACACATCTCTACAGCCAGGTGACCTCTGCCTGTTGTTTTGGCTTTGATTTTTTAAATTGTAGTAAAAACACATAAAATAGAATCCGCTTGGCAGACTTCAAGAGTACAGCGCTGTTACATACATGCATACTGCAGTGCAGCTGTCTCCGGAGCTTCTCGTCTTGCATAACTAGGACTTTACGCCCACTGATTAGTAAATTCTCATTTCCTCCTCCTCTAGCCTCAGCAACCATCGTCCTATTTCCGTTTCAGTGGGCTGGGCTACTTTATTTCCTAGCGCATCCCGGGGTTCATCTGCATTTGTCATTCTGAGTGGCTGGTTCCACTTAGCGTCCTGGCTTCAAATTCCAGCCATGTTGGAGCATAATACCAGGCGGAATACTGTTTCGTGGTGGACGCGTACCATGTTGTCTTCGCTCGGAGTGAATATTTAGGTGGTTTTTACCTCTTGGCTAGTGTGAATACTTTAAATCACGTGGCAATGGACATCTCTTCAAAATCCAGATTTTGGATAAATATTCAGAAGTAGTATTATTGAATCAAGTAGCAATGCTACTTACTAACTTTTCCAAGAAACTCTGTTCTGTCGTTTGCTAAAGCAGCTGATTACTTGTGTATTCCTACAGGGCTTCCAATTTCTCCACCTCCTCACCAACGGTTTTTATTTCCTTCTCTCTTTTTATAGTTACTATTTTTGATCGTTAGTTAGTGGTGTAGTTAGTTAGTTAGTGGTGTAGCCGTCCTAACCAGCATGTAGTGCCGACTCCCTGTGCTTCCTTGTTGATCAATGATGTTGATCACATCTGCCTGTATTTGCTGATCATTTGCGTGTCTTATTTGGAGAAAAGGCTATGCAGTTCCTCCGCTCAGTATTTCGTCAAATTTTTGAACACTCTTCTTTTTGTTGTTGAATTGCAAGAGTTCTGTACTCTTTACATATTTTGGATCTTAGCCTCATACCAAGTGTATAAGGACCCAGTACTTTCTCCCACTCTGTAGCTCTCTTTTCACTCTATTCTTTTCTTTGCTGTGGTGTTTTGTACTTCAAGATAGTCTCATCTATTTCCACTGTGGCTGCTTGTGGTGTCATATTCATGACCAAGGTCGTGAAGCTTTTCCTCTCAATTTTCTACTAGGAGTTACAGTTTCAGGTCTCACACTAAGGTCATGAAGCCGCTTTGGGTTGGTTTGTGCAGCAGTGTGAGATAAAGGTCGTGGAGTGTGAAGATCCAGTCCTCTCAGCACAGGTTTTCGAAGTTTCTCCTTCCTCCATTGTGTATGCCTGGGCTTCTTACCAACGATCATCCCACTGTGCGTGCATGGCTTTACCTCTGGGCTCTCTGTTGTGTCCCACATGTCTGTCTTTATGCCAATGCTATGTTATTTTAATAGTATAGTTTTTAACGTGCTTTGAAGTGAGGAAAAGTGAGGCCTCTAGCCCTTCTTTCTCAAGATTGTTTTGGCTATCCAGGGCATTTGTGGCTTCATGTGCATTACTGTGCTAGTTTTTCTGTTTCTGCAAAAATGTCGTAGGGAATTGGGTAGGGATTGAGTTGGGTCTGCAGATTGCTTTTCATTGTATGACATTTTAAAAATATAACTCTTCCAATCCATGAACATGGATGTCTTTCCAATTATTTATGCTCCCTTTAATTTCAGCCAGGTTTTATAAGTTTCGGTAGACAAGATGTTCCACTTCTTTGTCTCAGTGTATTCCACTTGTGTGTTTTATTTTATTCCTTTTGGTGTTATTGTAAGCAAGATTACTTTCTTAATGTTTTGGACTCTCACTCACCATGCTCTTAATGGCTGTTTTCTTCAGTCCAGAGGAGGACCGTCTTTGTCAGGGTCCCGTGCTTGATGGGCCTGACTGTCCTCTGCAATGGCAAGTGACCAGCTCGGACTTCTGTGCTTCTCCGTTTTTCCTGGTTACAGATTCTTTCGTGATAACCAGTGTTCCAACACGTAAGTCCTCCTACCATGGGGAAGCAGGTGGGATCAGGCTTGGGGCTTTCCCACTGGCTACAGGATTTCTCATGAGTCAGTCTCATTCTTCTTCACCCTAGAAACTTTGTTCTTCACCCCAGAAATACTTTATTCTTCATCCTAGAAACGCTTTATTCTTCACCCTAGAAACTTTGTTCTGGAGATGTGCTGAAATCATTCTCTTTTATACCACAGAATTGGTATAAAACCAATACCAGAGAAATGAATTTGTCTCACTCTGCCACAGCCCTGGGTGTTGCCCCTTCTGGTTTGTGGGGCCCATTGTGGCTCTGTGGGGTCACTCCTCCAGGGGAGATCACACCTCAGCCATCTCGTTCCACCTGTGTGGGACCCGGTCCTTGGGTGGGGGGCCTGGCTGTCCGATTCCGTCCCAGTTGTGCTGGCCTCAGTGTTACCAGGTGTGGAATAAGGTTGCTCCGCATAACCCCACCTTGCACAGAGACAACTGGAGGGCCTGAAGCAGGCGGGGAGGTCTGAGTGCCCACCCTAGCTGGATGGAACATCTGAGAGGCCGGCACCAGCTCTGAGAGGCAAGGGGCTGGAGCGGCAGGAGGTAGTGGGGTACACGTAGGACCCACGCCTTGTGGAGGCACCAGCCGCAGCCTGGTGCGACTTTCACCCTTAAACCTGCACAGCCAGGCGCCTCCAGAGAGGAACCGCACCTGACTCAGCCTCCTGCTTCGTCTCTAATTTAAACCACACAAGCATGAGCACCAGCAGTACACAAAACTGCTCTTGTTCCTTTTGTCATTGCAAAAATAAATACAATTCTTAGACAAATTTAGAATGCACGGTGGAACACATTCTAGTAGCTAACCAAACCAACGATAACCACAAATGCAAATAAAATAGTTATAGTCCCATCACACACAGTGCAGCACCTGAGATATTTGGTGTGCTGTCTGCCTTGCCTTCCTCCTCTTGCATTTGGCATAGATGTGGCACTGAGAAGTTTTTTGTAAGCAGCTTTCTCTCTACGTAACTGTTTGTGGGAAGCACTGGCCGGAGTCAGCAGTCTCCTGTGACCCTCCTATTAGCTGTGTTATCACCCAGTGAGGTGAGTCTGTGTGTCCTTGTAAATGATTCTCATGCCCTCAGCTTGGTGTTTGCATCAGTGTAATGGGTCATTTACTACAGATGCTTTGAAGATTCATTAACACCAGCAGGGAGCATCTGAGAATGGTCACACCCAGGAGTGTGGCTTCTGCTACTTCTTCATCTCCATGGTGACTGACACATGTCCACTTCCCTCTCCCTGTCACTGCATGTCCAAGTTACTCCTTCTTACTTTGTAAGTAGAAGTGAATCACTGTTTTCCCTATAGTACATAACTAAGATTAGACTTTGAGGTCACCACCTACAGATCAAGGACTGTCATTGCAAAATCCCCGAGAACTTCCTCTGTGCAGTGACACAATCTGAGCCTCTGTGTGAGGAAGACACAGTGCTGGGTGACAGTCACCTCTGTGCACATAGAGGGCACAGCTGGTTCACTCCACACAGATGAGCCAGTAGGGGACACGAGTGGGCACCAAATAATATTGGCCTGTAGAGCTGCTCTTGGTTAAGTAGGAAGAGTGCAGGTAGGAACTCAAATATACTTTCTGTAACATCCTACGGAAGATGTGACTGCTGGGCTGAGCTGCTGGAGAAGCGGATGGGGAGGAAGCAGACGCGCCCATGGCTTGCACATGTTGGCGTGAGCGCTGAGCTGCTGGGGCTGCGCCACCCACACAGGAGCCCGTTCCCCGCCCGCCACGCTCCATCTCAGCACAGACAGAGCCCGCGTGTGGAGTGAGGCGGGTGGTGGCAAAGGACAGATCTCTGCAGCCAGGCTGGGCTCTGTAGGACACAGGAGCTTTGACAGTGACTGTGAGAGGAACAGCAAGACAACTTTGACGTCAGTCCGTCCTTAACTCTCAACATTTAGCAAACAGGTAAGGAGGCAGCATGGGGTCCGGCTACAAGGTGGGGCCTGAGGACGGCAGGGATAAGATCTTTCCCCTCCCAGGGAGCACGGGCAGGCTTCACGGCGTCGGGTCCCAGAGGATAAACCAAATCTGAATTTGGACAGATGAGAGCACCAGACCGCTCCAGGCCAGGAGAACTGAGCGAGGACAAGGAGGAAAATGCAGGTCGGCAGTGGCATGTATGGAATGTACTCAGCGTGGCCCAAGAGGACAGCGTGGATGGCTGATAACTACTCTTTTTGCTGAGCCCCACCTATGGGCTCACTCTTGAAATGAAGGCTTCATATATCATCTTGTTCGAACTGTGAAAGTCTGTGACAGGTCATGCCATGCTCACTGTGGGGAAGGACATAGAGACCAGCTGAGGATTTATCTGGAGCTGCAGGAAGATGGTATCCAGGCGTGGTGGTGTGTGGCAGGGAGTGCTGGAGACTGAAGGCCCCTGTCCACCGCTGAGGCCGTGCAATAGTCCAGTCAATGACTGATGACGATCTGACTGGTAAAACCGTGGCAGAGGAACAGAGAGCAAGGCAAGGGTGCTGCAAAGGTTGAATCTGGAGCATCAGTGAACCACATGCATTCAAGAGGTCAGGGAACAATGATGGCTGTGCAGATAGCAGTGGCCACCTGGGAGAGGCTTAGGACGAGGTTGGTTTGGGCCATGCTAACTTTACAGATTTCCTGCAAATAATAGGAAATGGGAGGCTAGAGCCAAAAAATTTGGGAGCAAAAATGTGCATTGGTCAACTTCCATTCCTATTATCAAATACTGTGGTTTACAGTTCTGAGATTCCAGCCCAAGATCAGGTGGCCCCATTCCTTTGTCCTCTGTCCAGGTCGGTGCATCATGATGGGAGCCAGGCTGGACCAGATTGGAGGAGCCAGGAAACAAAGGACTGAGGGAGGCAGGGCCCCACCATCCCTCTGAGAACATAACCCCAGTGACCCTCCCACCCCACTCCACCTCCAAAAATGTCCCCTCCTATCTCAATACCTCCGTCTTGGAAACCAAGCATTTAACATGTGAGCTTTTAGGAGACTTCAGCCAAACCACAGCAAGATGTAGTGAGAGCTGACGACAGAGCAGGACCAGACACATGGCACAGAACGGCCACCGTACAAGGTTCTGTCATGGAGACAGACACATTGGTAACTGTCTAGCTCCCAAGTTCTGAAGCTCTGGGGTTATTTAAAACCTGCTTATATATAACCCGTCGGTTTAAAATTATGTTTAGTGATTTTAATTAAACAAGGAGAGGTGTTTAAAATACCCTGCATTTTATTTCGGGGCAGTAGGGGTGTGTGTGTATACACACCAGAATCTCCCCTGACAACCCGGGTCCTGGCCCAAGTCCCTGCATATTTCAAAGGTTGATGGTAAAAGAAGAAAATATCAGCTGCTGTGGGGAGGCCCTGAGGAGGCTGTTTGGGAGATCATCTAAAATAGGGTCTCGGCCGGGCTTGCGTCAGGCACTCATGCTGGCGACACTGAAGATTTTCTGCTCCTGGGTTAGGTATTTCTAATGTGAAGCTTAAGAAATAAAATCCATTTCACGCACAGAGGTTCCACCAGATTCGTCCCCCTCAAAACCAAAACAGAATAAAAGCAGTGTTCTTGAAATGTCCTTTAACATGGACAGTGGATAGCCAGTTTTTTTTTTAAGTCTCAAAAGTAAACGACCTCCTTTCAGATCTGAAACATAAATCATAATAGGGCCTTCTTCCTGGGGCGTCTGCCTTTTGTCAAATTAACAGCTCCACCAAAAAGCACATATTTTCAGCTGACCTGTAGTTGAAAATAACTTAACATTTCTTCCCCAAACTGCTCGCAGCCTGCAGTTTAACCACGGAGGAGGAGGTGAGCTCTGCCACGCCTTCCCGACCTGCTGTGTGTGGCCCAGACCCGCCTGGCCCCACGCTGCTTAATCACCCCACCTCCCAGGGGCTGCCTTTGGCTGAGGAACCCTTAGCTCCGGTTTCCCGCCTCCTAATGAGCACTCATAAAATGCATTTAACTCCACTAATGCAACAAAAACTCCGCATTATTGCATTGTATCCACTTAATAAGAGCCTTGTTTAATATCACGTTTCAGCCTGCTGGGCCAGAATGCTACCCAGGGCAGGAGACTGGGGCAGGGGAGTATGGAGCGCTCGGGCTTGGACATTTCCCCTCCGTGGGCCCTGCACTGGGAGACTGCTGCGCGGTCCGCTTAGCCGCTGGTCTGATCACACTGCCAGCAGCCTTGCAGGGTTTACTGCAGCGCTAGGCAACCGCTCCACACACCAGCAAGAAAGGCGGTATCGCTTTTCCTGGGACCCAGGGATTAAGGCTCTTCTGGGGCGAGCAGCAGGGCCCCAGGCAGATACTGTTACCGAGAGGAAGAAGGCTCGAATGTGCCTCTTTAATAAAGCAGTCGCAGCAAGGCCAAGTCTTATTAATCAAAACTTTAATTGTTTGTGGTCTCGTTTCAGAGCCAGTTGATCTGGACTTGACTTGAATCCTGGGAGGTCTGAGGTTTGCACTGTCCTCTTTCACTTAGGTGTGAACTTTTCTGCCTTCCTTGGACTCAGCTCTCTCTCAAGCACCTACCCGTAACAAGTGTCACCTGACGGCTTGGTAGTAAAGGAAAGAGTCATTTTGCAATTTGAACGACCTTGTTGAATTAGAGCCTCACCATATTGGATCTTCTTAAAGTAAACCTAGGAAAAAAAACCTTTATTTTGAGTTTTCCCATCAAATATTTGGGAAGTATTTCTGGTCCTCTTATTGCCTGAGAAAGATCTCCTTTGGGGCTATTTCCCTTGGTGTCGTTCCATGAGATACAGGACTGTGATTTAGCTATGGACTTATAAAAGGGAAGGAAATTGGGGGCTACTTGGGAAAAGCCTCCTTTCTATATTTATCCAAAAAATCCAATTTTCATAGGGTTCATGAAAGTAATTTGTAAGCTCTTTAGGAAAATGCCAGTGTAAAGGAATAAATATTACCCTTGAGTCTCTACAGCTGGTCATCCGCTAAGAAATGGGTACAGGTCTCCCGCAGCACCTAAATTGCTGAGACCTGTAAGGCTGTCAGTGCTGGAATTCTCGTCAGTAACAGAAGTCCGAACCGGGTCGTGGGGATAAAACGTGCAGCTGCTTGCGACTCCGAGGGAAGTGATGGAAGGCCCGGGGCTCTGGCCAGGGATGGGGCAGGATGCCACTTGTGGGTGTCACCTTGTTCCTGTGCATCCCAGGAAAACGAATGGGTGCCTGTCCCGAAACAGGAAGTGTGCCTGTGATCCAAGGGTCTGCCTGAGACAAACTGAGCCTTCTAAACTTCTAGTAATAGAGGGAGCTTTTTTCCTTCTTCATCCAAGCCAGAGTCCCTGGTCAGAAAATAAATTTCCGAACGAAGTCATGTGAGGGTTCTCATAACTGCGGGAGGTCAGCTAGTAACAAAAGAAGCAAGATGCATTGTCGCTTCGTAGCAATGCAGAATATTGAAACGGACCCCTGGAATCCGTTTTTCTCTCCAATTTTTGAAACTGCAATTAGAGGTCATTTACTTACTTGTATATAATCTGACAGCAAATCTCACCTTCCCGGCTCAGTGAGTTTTCAATGAGTTGATGAGAAACGCTATCTAAGTCAGGTCGTACTGGTCCCCTCCCAGGGCATCGCAGAAGGAGGGCAGGCAGGTGCTGGGTTTCTCCTGCACACAGAATAAAAGGGGCGGGGCAGAGAACAAAAGAAAAACAATTAGGAAACTATTTTGAAAGCTGATTTTCTTAAAAGTTAGGAAACTCCAATTTTGTCCTGTTAAGTCCTTGCTGCCGGAAACGCCGGGTCTGCTGGCAGATGAGTAGCTTTTCTCTTTCTCCAAGATTTGTGCCATTTGACTCTGGTAGCCACAAGAAGGGTCTTCGATGAATTCAGGCTAAAAAAGAAAGAGGTTTACTGTGACTGTGTCCCAACAGCCAAGGTCTCTAAAAGCGCCGCGCCCGCGCTCCTGACGCATGCAGCTGCCTCCGGCACAGCCTGGCGCCACTGCCTGTGCAGGGCTTTCCTGTCTCAGACTTCCTGGGGCCGCCGCTTCTCCGGAAAGGCTGGAGAGAGAAGATGCAGAGCCTGGGAATCTCTCTGCTTCAGATCTTAAGGGAGCGGGAGAAGGAGTTACCATCCCTGTAAAATGAGGCATTTTCTCCTTTCTGTGGCTGACTAGTGTTCCAGTGCGTGGCCGTACTCTCCTTTGTTTATCCTTGATGTCATTCATGGGCCTTTTGGTTGTTATTACACCAGATACTATTACGACTATGCACGTGCAAATCTTTATGGAATCGTGTGTTTTTAATTCTCTTGGTAGATAAATAGAGTATAATTCTAGCCTGTGTGTGTGTGATTAACTTTTTAAAGAAACTGCTCAATTTTTTATAGGTCGCCATATCATTTTATATCCTGTATTCTTCAGCTTTTTGTTGTTGGGCTCAGTACACAAATCCCACAGTTTAAAGGAGGAGAAGTTTAACCGACTCAGGGTTGCGAGGGTTCAGTCCGTGGTCAGCAGGCTCTGAGGCAGGAGCCTCACGGCGGGAAGGTGGGGGTAGCACAGTCGCTCGGGTCACAGCGCCTGGGAAGCAGAGCAGGGGAAGGCATCAGGTAAGAAGGGGCGAGGGCCAGATGCAGACCCAGAGGTCGCACGCCTATGACCCACTGGGGCACAGAAGTGTGCGTAATAACCTAGACAAGCTTTTCGTTCTAGCTCTTCTGATGAGAGTCTCAGGTCACGTCCCTCTGGTCTGTACTTTCCTGAATTTTCCTAAGGACTAGGATCTGAGCACCTTTAATCCATGCACCAACTCCTTGTCCTAGTTCAGCCCTCGGCTGTCCTCATCTGGGTGACTCGAGGTCACAGCCTTGTGGCATTTGCAGCTTTTCCTTACCCAGCACGTGCCCGACCTCTGCGAGCTCTCACCCAGGCTTCTGAAGAGAAGCCCAGAGGACTCCGCTGAGCAGGCACTGAGGAGGGCATCCTAACACTGAGCTGGGCTGCTGCCTGGGCCGCCTCCCTGCTCTTGAAAGGCATCCGGTTGCAGAGAGCTGGGGAGCACAACTCACCAGACCCCCCAATCTTTGCAGTCGTAAGAACCGTGCGCCAAGTCACCCAACATGCTTCGCGATGACTGCAAGTGTGGAGCATGAGTGTGCGCACGTCACACCCACCAGTCAGAACCATCGTTAAAAGGCTCCTCAGCGGCCAGCTCGAGCATGTCCCTGCCCATCCACACAGCCCCGTGGACCTAAATTTTTTGAATTTTTATCTTATTTTATTGTTTATTCTCCTAAGATCGCCCTCTCTTTGATGACCTACGATTATCCGGGAATTCAGACAAAAGGAACAAAACTAGTGCTGAAAAACGCGCAGCTCTAGGTTGTCTCCCAAAGTTCCTCCTACAGCCGTGGCCTCTCTCCCCTCCCCGCTCCGCAGAGCGGCTTCCGGGTGGAAGTGGATGCCGAGCTCTCGGCATCTCACAGGGCTGTGATGACGAAGATTCCCCCTGTGAAAGTGAGAATAAAAAGTAATTAGCTGAGTCCAGGTAGAATCCAGCCGTATGTGTACAAGCCCATCTGATAGGTTTCATTTCTATTATTGGCAAAACAATGGCTGCTATCGCCTATCTGAAGATGTCCTTCCTGTCCCCCATGTACATGTGTGTGTGTGTGTGTGTGTGTGTGTGTGTGTGTAGGTACCCAGGTACCCACCGTGTACACACATCCACCCATGGCCCCATGGCCCTTGTTAGATGCGAGGCTGTAACGTACACAGTATTATGTGCTCTGTTGTCCTCAGTCTTGTCAGACACTCCTGCTGGCTGTACATTCAGAATGGAATGAACTCTGCACCTTCTGATGCCTCTGCTGCCTGAGTCTCCCCAGGCTGGTCTTGGTCCTTCCGTCACATGGCCTCTCGCCCTAGGCAGAGTTTCGGTCCTCAGCTCATGGCCCTGCTGTGCTCGGGACAGCCTGCACACCCCTCTCCTCACCCCTGTGGAGTGCAGCCTCGTGTTGGCCCATCCTCCTTCCAGTCTTTGTCACCATATTTACCGTGCTGTCCTGCATTCGGTGACCTTTGGCCACCTGAGCATCTTGCTTTCTGATCCATGACGCCTTTCCTGGAGGCCCTCGGCCTGCAAATCCTGCCCCACGCCTTACTGCAGACTCCCCACGTCCCCTGCGTCCTGCTCAGGGAGGACAGGTCCTCCTAAAAATCACAGCGTACTGGTAGCAGGCTTCCCTGCACCCTGGATTTTATTTCATTTATTGTCAAATCTCTGTGTTTTCTCATGTCCACACAGGTTGCTGATATTTCCTATTTATGTTCTGTCCTTACTGACCCGATTGCAGACTCCATCAGAGAAGTATTTTATTATTTTGATTTTATGGCATCATCTGTGGCGAAAGATACATGTGGGGGTGAACTGTGCTATATTTTAATAATGTGCCATGGAGTAGGTACCAGCACTATATATTTGTGAATTGAACACAACCTGTAGATTTTGCACAAGGGCCCCAGACCAGCTTATCCTTTTAGTGCTTGGTCATTACCCCTGAAGCTGCCTGTTGTAAAAATGCCCGTGATGTAGATTTCTCTGCTGCTGAGCTGAAACGCACAACTGTGGAGACTTGAGCGCTTTCACGAAGTCTCCTGTCTTCAGCCATCGCTCTGGCGCCCTTTGCCTGGTGAGCGGCTACGTCAGATGGCCGTGGGCACTAACTGGGTACAGCAGTCACTGCCATGCAGCTGGACGTCTGTCACTGAATAGTAAAATCAGCAGAGCAGGTTGCTGAGATCGTAGCAAAATGACTGGGAAATTCTCCAGCCCCGCTGCAAATCTAATACATACGATTAAAACTGTATCTACAGTGCTTAATAAAATATTTCAGTGTTCTCATTAAAAAACAAGTTCATGCTGCTCTTTCACTCCTGGGCAATACACACCATGCACACACATACATCACACACACCACACACACACACACACACCACACACACCACGCACACAAACACCACGCACATAC
>PVJX010025659.1:0-26706 GCA_004027295.1 Dolichotis patagonum | reverse complement strand
TGCTTTGCCTTGTTTAAGTTCAACACACATTAAGGTATGGACAGCTGTTTTGAGGAGAATGAGAGACACTATGACAGCCATTCTTGGCTTCCCTAATGTCTGGTCTTGAAGACCTGAAATGCCCTCCTCATCCTGCTCAGATCAATTCCATACTAGGTTGTTTCATGTGAATTCCCTGTATGTGACAATATGGACAACTCTTTGGAAGAAAACAAGAGTCAATATGATAGAGAGTGAATATCTCCGATTGTCTAGTTTTGAAATTTATATCTCTTACATTGCTTTCTTGTAATCCGCTTTGCTCTGTTTTGTTGTGTTTAATTTTACCCTTTTGATATAATTGCATGTATGTTTGAGTGGGCAAGATGAATGACCATATTGCTGTTTTTGTCAGATCGTGGAGCAGAACTGTTAACAGTCTCACTGTTTGAAAGTCTACTTTACATGTTTTAACTTTGTAATTTGAACAATTATTTCCAAGAAGTCAGTATTATTACTTGTCAAGTAATAATTTCTTAGGTTTTTTTGTTGTTGTTCTTTTCCTTTTTTCCTTGGAATACTGTATTGTTGCTACCCTTTATTCTGTTTTGTTTTGTTTTGTTTTTGTTTGTTTCTCTTTAAATAAAATTATTTTTAAAAAAATAAAATAAAATAAAATTTGGGAAGCCTAAGTGAAATATATACAATATATGTTTTTTAAACTTTTCAAAGCCTAAAATAATTTGAAAATATAAAATTAGTAAAGAAAAATTTGCCCAAGCTATAATACATTTCTGTGAGTTGAGAATGTGTCCATGTATCCTTTCCTATGATTTTTGAGTTTGGTAATTTGATTTGGCTGTGATAGCCCCACACTTTGTAACATATTTCTAATAATATCTTTAGATTCCCAGAAGCACAATACAGAATAAGTGATTAAATTTCTTGATCACACCATGGACACAGCCATTGTCAAAGGGCAATTAAAGGAACTCAGAAGTAGATGAGGCTGTGGAATGAAAAGTTTGAAGCATAGATAAAAGATACAAGAAAAATTATTGCCTGTTTTCTTACAGTTTTCTGAATTCATTCCGTTTTAGGTTATTACTAATGAGGTATACCATCTTCAAAACACAGGTTGACAAAATACACACCTATTGTATTCAATTCAGGCCACTAGTCAAAACTTTTAAGAACAGTGGGATTTGCGGACATGATATCACTTCTCTCAGGCTCCATTTTCCACTTAGAAAAATTTTTCTGGCCTAAAGTTTGTGTTCTGACAGGCAAACTTTTAGGAGTTCATCGAAGGACCAAGAATTCAGCCATCAGTAAAGGGTAAAGCTGGTCTTGGTTTCTGAGTGGTTGCTCACCTTTACCAGGATCTTCAAATCAGGAGGAGTACACTCTCTATTCTCCTGAAAGTCTGTGTTTCTGCTAGAATTTAGAGATTTCAGAAGTTTATTCTTTGTATTTCTATTTATTAGAGGTAGAAGACTTGGTAATACTATTCCATCTACATGAAAATAGCTTTTATTTAGAACCAATATTTGATTATTTTTTCTTTGACTTCTTTTGGCTATGGACTCAATTTTATTAAGTCTGATAGTTTCATTCTAATAGCCTTGCCTACATGAAAAAAGAAAAACGAAAGGTACACTAATTCTCATATGAAGCATTGAGAGACTGAATATGATTTAAAAAAATGCCAGTTGTTATACAGCTCATATTAGGAATATTCATGTTTTATAAATGTGAAATAAGCAGCAATGGGTGACATTGCACATTTCTTACATTTTTAATGTGCATCAGAACTGCAAAGTGGATCTGAAGGAAGAAATCCCTGCTGTATTCATTTTCTGCTACAGATAGAGAAAATCATTAGGTTTTTGCTGGGCCAAGCCTCCTATCTTTTTGCTTAGACCTTCAGACACTCTTGAGTGTGCCTGGACTCTTAAACAGGCTAGGCAAGGAGATAGTGCCCTAAATACATACGCTCTGGGGTTCAGGCTTTGTAATATGCAAAGACTGAGCAGCTGTACCGATGGAACACTGTTGCACCAACTTCTAAGTGTTCCTGTAGGTGGGGGATCAAAATGGAAATTGGTGAATTCAAATTTTAGTTTTGAAGTCCTCTCTCACCAACATAAACTCCCCTTGGAGAAAAGCTGTTTGGTCATCTGCATGTATAACCAGTTCCTACCTCCTGCTGCCAGATGCCGCCTGCTGCCCAATGACAAGTGTGTTTAAAATTGAACCTTTTTTTTTCAGAAAGAGAAAAAACTGAACGCTTAAAATAAGGTACTTTTCCCCAGAAATACTTGTAAAAATGGAGGGGCTTTTTAATGAATACTAATAACTGAATATGAAATAAAAGATTAGCAGCTATGTTAACCAGTGACAGATGTTGCAACCCAATATAACACAACCTCATCTGCCATCAGCAAACCTCCCAAAAGAATTAAAGCAGAACTGCTCATTAATATTGAAAACGTCTCCCACCTTTCTTCTATTTGGAAAGAGCCACTCAGTTTGTTCAACACCATACTGGTTGTTTTAAATACTCGTTATAATTTATTGTTTTGGCATGGGCTTTTGATGGGGAGCCTCTTGTTGACTTTAATTCATAGAAATCTCATTTACATTGCAATGAAAACATAAATTGAAAGCAGCCGTTACAGAGGCAAGCAATTTTAACTTATATTTTAAGATACAGAGAAATCATAAAAATCTATAGAAATATCATTTTTAAATGTCTGATTCATTTCAACCGGGCAACACTTATGTGAATGAGGAAAACTAGAGATAAGAAGGCCTCAAGGTAAGTCCCTTGCTCAGTGTCCATCAATCAACAGAAAACCCTGAATCTGTCCAGGAAAGCCAGACCTGAAGGAGAAACAGGTGCGAGGAGCAGCAAAAGAAGCTGACCTGGGTGAAGATGTGGTTCTGACATGCTCACATGGTCAATAGCTAAGATGTTGGCCGATTCTATTTCCCATCTTCTCTGGCAATATTATCTCAGAGACTTAACATCACACATTTGACTGCAGCTATGTCAGATGCAAATACCTTTTTAATTATATCAAACCAAAATTTATACATATAAAAGATTTAAATAAAGATGAGGATCCTGGGGCTGGGGATTTAGCTCAGTGGCATAAGCGGCTGCCTTGCAAGTGCACAGTCATGAGTTTGATCCCCGGTATCGATAAAAATTTTAAAAAATGAAGATCCTATGTTTTTTTAAAAGAGTGATCTACTTTAAAGAACTCTGAAATGCAAGAGACACTTAAGATAGTGAGGGGGTTAATTTATTTTCAGTAACAAAAGCACAAACGTGATTTTCTGGTAACTTGTTTTTAAAGGTGAGTTAGGGAAGATACAGAAAGTAAAACATTAGAAAACTAATGCTCAACAAATTTCTGTTTTGGTGACTCCTAGATTGATTATTAACCCCATGCCATGCTATTCATCTGCTTCACAACATTTACCACAGTCTGTATTCATTCATTTGTTGGTTGTTTTAGTGCCTTTCTCTCAAATACAAGGTCTCTGAGGTCAGAGATCTTGCCTGAGTTGGTTACTATGCTAATACAAAAGTCTTGCCCAAACCTAATATATGGCAGATAGGCACTCAGATATGGTTTTTGCATGAATAAACAAATACACAAGTGAATCAATCAATACATAACTTAATGGAAAATTAGATTTTAAAATTACAATGCTCTTTCATGAAAGCACTCTACTCACCTAGAGGCCAAGTGATCTGTAACATTCTGTACCTAAGGATGACTCCATCTTGATCGCTCCCATGACTGTTACCTGTGGTGTAGCCACACCCATCTCTAGCGCACCTGTTTAAGGACTGTTAGTTCCAGCTGTTTTCAATTTTGATCACTTTGCAGTCCCACTGTTCTAAAGCTTCCACTTGATTTATAAAGGTTTCTAAATTAATAATTTTGGAATGATTCACAGTGAAAAAGAACATTTTCTATACTTTCTTGTCCCACCTTGTTATAGTTCATATCTAGGTGTCTCAAAATTCTCAAGCAGTGATAGGTGGGGCTTGTGGAAAGTGACTGGATCTAGGATTCTGGGATTAAGGATGTGATGCTGGGATTAAGGCTGCACCACCCTGGATGCAGGTGGCATCAATTAATAGGCATACAACCTGAATAGAATACAAAGGGACAGAATACTCTGCTCCTTGCTGCTTCACTGTCTCCTGCCTCCTTTCCACAGAGTATTTCTCCTCTTCAGTGTTCCCCTGCCATGCCACCCCACCTTGGAGCTGACCATGGACTGAAACTTCTATAAACTGTGAGCTAAATAAACCATTACTCCTTTAACTTGCATGTTCAGCATTTTGTCTCAGTAACAAGAAAAGTAACTAGGACACGCCTTTACCAAAGAGACATTTTCTAAAAGTCTTTGAGGAAAACATTAATATTCAAAAGTCAACTAAAACTGAAAAAAATTGTTTAAGACATGCATGCTGGCCACCATTGGTACTCTCACACAGGTAACCAGCACAAGTGGGTAGAAGAAGCCAGCCAGCCCCATGTGCATGACAGTTACCATCTGCTATCAGGACTATCCCATGGGTAGCCCGTGTGGCCTGGGAGAATCAGCTAGCCACACCTTGGAGAAGTTACAAGTGTTTGGAGAAGGCTGCCCCACAACCTACTGCCTCCTGGGGAACCTGGGTTAGGAGAAACCCAGGGGCCTGATCCATCCCCCTACACTGTGGATTGGTGGCCATCTTGGGAAGCACCTGGGAACCCACAACCCACTCATCCAGAGGAACCCAGGAAAATGCCAAGACAAAGAAGCAAATGGCAGTCCCTAGACGCTAGCCCAAACATAACAAGTCCAGGGGACATGAACATAGAAGAAAGTGGAAGTAGAACACTGAAATTTCTGAGATGATGGCAACTAAAGTAAAGAAACTGCCTCATGAGGCTATAAAGTAATCAAATCAGAAATGATATCTCAGGTGAAAGAAGAAGTGACATACATAATGAAAGATTTACTGAGCATATATAAAGAAGATTTTTAAAAAATAGGATCATTGGATAATGAGAGAAACCTTGAATGAACAATATAAAGAACAATTGAAATGCATGAAACAGACTCAAAGAGATCTCCAGGGAATTAAAAATTCCACTGAAAGCTAGCAGAACTGCTTGAAAGAAACTGAAGATAGACTTTCCACCTTTAAGATAGGAAGACAGCTAGCAATTGTAAAAGGAAATATCTCTTAAAAATAATAAGCAACAAGGAAATAACAATTCAACAGCTATAAGATGATGGGGAAAATAATTTAAGAATGATAGATATCAGCAAAAAAAAAAAAAAACAAGAGTCAACACAATGACATAAACTGACTATTTACAGAAGTAATAGCAGAGAATTTTCCAAGCATGGGAAAACGAACTGACAAACAGATAAGTGAGGCATTTTGAACTCCATATCCAAAAGAAATCTATACCCAAACATATAATAATCAAGATCCCAGAAATTCAGCATAGGAACATAATATTAAACACTGTTACAGAAAAGAAATAAATCACCTATGAAAGAAAACCTATCAGAATCATTACAGATTTCTCAACACAAACCATCAAGTCAAGAAGAGCTTGGAGTGAAGTATTTCAAGTCCTGAAAGAAAACAACTTCCAACCCAAATTAATATATCCTGCAAAACTATCTTTCAAAGTTAATGGAGAAATAAGATACTTCCATGACAAAGAACAACTGAAGGATTTCATGACCACCAAACAAAGCTACAAAGAATACTGAAGAATATTCTACAGAGAGATAAAAATGACCACAGTCCCAGGAACAGCAGCAAAGTGGGGTCACCCAGCAGAGCAGACAACTGAATGGAGGGGAAAAGTAGGGAGCCAATGGCAGGGAAAAAAAACATGGCAGAGATGAACCAGTGCATGTTGACCATAACCATTAATGTAGATGGCCTCAATTCACTGATAAAAAGAAACAGACAGAGTGGATCAAGAAACAAGGTCCATCAATATGTGGCATACAAGAAACACATTAACTCAAAAGGAAATTCATAGACTGAAAGTCAAAGGAGAAAAAACAGTACTCCATGTGGCAGAGAACCAGAAAAAGCAGAGATAGCTTTCCCATCAACCTCAGAATGAATTTCTTAGAATTCAGAATGAGATATAGCATTTTTATACAATGGAAAACTACTCAGCTATAAAGAAGGAAAATCATGAGGCTCTTATAGATAAATGGATGCAACTTGTGATCATGCTCTTGAATGAAATGGTTTGGACTCACATAGGTGAACATCATGTTGTCTCCTCAGTATAAAAAACTGAAGGAGTTAGTGGAATCCAAAATGTATAATAGATATTGTGAAAGTGAAAGAGGAGGAAATGTCCTAAAAGAGGGGGTAGTAGCCATTGTTAGTTCCCTATCATTTTGTTTTAAAGTCCAGTACCATTTTCATTGTTTTGTTTTGATTGGTTTTATTCTGTTTTTTTTTTTTAGTTTTATTTTATTATATCTGATGGCATGGGCAGCTATTTCGAAGATAACAAGATATATTATGGTAGCCATTGTTGATTTCTTATTATCTTGTTTTGAAGTCCTGTTTTACTTCCACTATTTTGTTTTGATTGATTTTATTCTGTTCTGTTTTATTTGATTTTATTGGGTCTGATGGTATGGGCAGCTATAACAAGAGGCATTATGGTAGCCATTATTGGTTTCCTATTATCTTGTTTTAAGGTTCTATATCACTTTCACTGTTCTGCTTTGATTGGCTTTATTCTCTTTTATTTTGTTTGGTTTTAGTCTGTTAAAAATATACTTTTTTTAAAAAATTAAGTTTTGATCGTCAGCATATGATGGAACCTATGTGAAAGAAAATTTAGGTGTTTATAATTTTAACCTCTTTTTAAAAGTTGAGACTGGATAAGGGGCTTAGGATGTTTGGGCAGTTTGTATAAGGTCCCTGCAATATTGGTCAATGGGGGAAGACTTGCAGATTTTCCTGAGCATTGATTCTACCACTCTGAGCCACTTAACAGAAGCTTTAGCCTCACCTCCCTCAAAACAGCTACAGTCACCTATGGCCTCATGATGCAGTGCTCTAGGCCCTGGTAGGAGAGGCCAAGGGAGAGCCCATATAGTCATCACAGAGGAATATTTGTCAACTATGACTAGACCTGTAGTGAAGAAGAAGTGACTGCTGAATTTGGAAAAAGAGAGGAAATGTGCAGTTATAGAATGCTTGGCCTGGAAGGTGAGTCTTCACTTTAAAAAATGAGTACTTAGGAACCAGAGAGGTAAACTGATTTCTACAAAATAAAATCATAGTAGAAAAATAATGGTTAGCAAACTTTAGATCCTAAGCAGATAGAAAGGAAACTCATGTTTCATGTGATAACACAAAGATGACAATCTTTCTATTAGTGGGGGTGGATTCTTTGTGTAGTTTTGAGCCTGAAAGTTACACTCTTTTCAGGAGAGGAGTAGAGGGAAAAGATAACAGAGAAGGGAGGCTGTGTTAGTTGGCTTTCTATCTTTTTATCTGTAATAAATACCTGACATAATCAACTTACATAGAAAGAAGATTTATTTTCTGAGTTTTAGAGGTCCCAATCCATGATTGATTGCCCCAGCTGCTTTGGGCCTGTGGCAAGGTAGCTTACCATGGTGGGAATGTGTGGTAGAGCAAAACCTCATGGCCAGAAACCAAAACTCACCTCATGGCCAGAAACCAAAACTGAAGAGAAGATATCAAGGCCCCACAGTCTCCTTCAAGACCAGCCTCCCATGGACTGAATGCCTTCCACTAGATCCCACTCCTGAAGTCCACCACTTCCTCATAGTACCAAGCTGAGCACTAAGACTTGAACACATGGGCCTCTAGGGGCACATTCTAGATCCAAACTACAACAGAGACAAGAAGAGAAGTTGTACAACCATATTGCAGCAAGGACACAAGAGAAGCTCTAGTAACTGCACAAACCTGAGTTGGAGAAAGCTAGGGAAAGCAGCCCCAAGACTAACTCAAATACAGTTAATGAAACAGGACACTAGATTCTACACTCAAGGTGCCTGTGCTCAGATGCACAGACGTTCTTGTAGGTAGTAAATCACTGCTACAATGATGAAAGCGTTCCCACCTCACCCTATAGAGTACAGAGGGGCTGAACAGAAGAAAGTTGTCACCACAGAGAGAACTTTCTTGATGGACGTGACAGAGACACTGCTTTCAGCTTGGTAGTGCAAAGACTCTCCTGTGCCTTCCACTACCTGGAGTTATTAACTATCTCAGTGAGTTTTGGTGGGCACCAGTTACCATACATATGGTATTGGTGAGGTATTTGGAAAGCTGTATATAAGTTACTCCATATTGCCAGGGATAGAGCTCAGTGGCACAGAGCCTGCCTGGCAAGTGTGAGTTCGATTCCTGGTACCAAAAAATAAATAAATAAATAAATAACTCCATACTATGGCTTCTGACATCATGAACTAATCCACTTAAAGAATATCTTGCACCTGAAGAATTGCCAATTTTACTAATTCTAAATCTTAACTCACACACTTAGAAGATCCAGAAAAAGAATCTGGGTTAGAACTCCAGTCTTTTTCACAGAGTGACATATGACAAGTAAGATAAGGTGGTGTCTTAGTTTGAGCTGCTATTAGAAAAATACTACAGGTGGTTGGCTTAAACAGTAGGAACATTTCTCAATTCTGGAGACCATACAAGGTGATTGGTGAGGACTCCTTTCTTGTGTCACAGACAGATGCCTTCTCAATGTGTATTCAAGTAGGGTGGAGAGAGGGTGCCAGCTCCTGGGTATATATTTGTTTAAAGACACTAATCTCACCACAGGAGCCTCACTCTCATGGCCTCATCTAAACCTGAGCACTTTTGAAATCCTCTCCTCCTAATATCACTACACTGAGGGAGTATAGTTTCAAAGCATGCATTGGAGCAGGGGAGACAGTTGAGTCCATAACAGTTGACCTGTGAGTTAGGTGACCTTCTTCCTTATCTGTGTAACACAAATGGTGTTGTTATAAAACCAAAGTAATCTAATAAATTGAGAAAGATTTTAAAACCAGGCCACCTAGTAGGTATACATTACTTTCTGCCCTTTCTCCAGATGAGAAACCAGTGGACACTTACCCCAAAATTTGTTTTAAATTTTTATAAAGTTCACCATATCAAGCATTTTCAAGGGTACTGTTTGGTGGTGCTAATATATATTTGCAATGATGGACAACCAATCTCCAGAACTCTTCTCATCTTACAAAATTGAAACTCTATACCCATTAAAATTCCCCATTTCTCCCTTTTAAAAAAATATTTATTTAATCAAAAACAACACAGAAACAAAGTGTTTAATTATGAGTCAGAATAGCTCATTAGAACCCTACTAAATTAAATTCCAAATTTTAAAAAGTACACTATAGTTGTTTCATAACTAGAAGTTCGTACAGGAGCAAGTGATTGTGTCAATATATGATTGATCTGGTAAAACTATTCAAAATTATCACATCATATTCAAATTCTTCCAAACAGAAGAGCCTTGTGTTTATGTGAATGAGTCAGGAGAGGGAACAGGAAAGCACAATATACAATAAGGCAGTGTTTTCCAGACTCCTCCCATGATAACAATCACCCAAGATACTTGTTAAAACTACAGATTCCTGGGCCTCATCCCAGACCCACTGAATCAGACTCTCCAGATTGGATTCCTGATATAATGTCTTAAAACAACAAGCTTCTAAGGGGTATGAAATCTGTATCCAAGAACACATCCATTCTAAACAAGCTGCCCAGGAATGCTGAGTACAATTTAAAATGAGTAGCTCAGTACTGCAGCTCCAATTTGAAAGGTGAAATTAAATGCTCACCCCAACAGATTAGATTGATTCCTAAGAGACAGTGTTGGGGAACTTGGAATAGAGTCAGAGACATCGGCTTGTAGGAAGTGGGTAGAAGAGAACCAAGAGTACAAGTCAGGAGGAAGAGTTTATGCACACAGTGTCTCAGTGCTCATTGCAACATGCAAAAGAAAAAAGTGTAACTTTACAAAATATAAAAGCAGTCTATAACACATGGGCCACGATTTTACTTGTTCTTTGACAGTGAGAATATGGCTAGTTTTCCACCAAATGGAAACTGGAATCAGAGAAAAGCTAAGTACATCACTTCCTAGACAGATTTGCCTGTGCACAACAAGCCGCCAGTGATCCAAGGTGTGAGATCTACTGCAAGGAACCAAGCTCAAAAAAGAGGAAGACCACCGGACAGGGATGGGGGATGCACTAGGGGCCGCCACAGGGAAACTGTGCCACAAAGGAGACACTAGTCCTAGCTCTAAGTTAAGGGATCTTGTTTTATGCCTAAGACCCCTCTCTGTGTCCCCTCCCCAGCTCCCAGTAGGAGTGGTTCTAGGAGAACCATCCATGGGCTAACTTGATTAAACTTGTAAGGGTTTTAATGCCACAAGCAGTAGCAGTAATTTATCCTCTTGATTTTAATACCTCTGACACTTATCAAAAAGCAAAATACAAAAAAACCCTACTCGCTTGCAAAGTTCAATCATTTCTTTATAGCTGAATAGTACTCCATTGTATAAAAATACTACATCTGTTTTATACATTCCTCGATTGATGAGCATTTGGGTTGTTTCTAAGATTTAGCTATTACAAATTGTGCTGCTATAAACATGGGTGCACGTATATAACTGTAGTATGATGTTTTCAATTCTTCTGGGAAAATGTTCAGAAGCGGGATAGCTGGGTCAAATGAAACCTCTAATCCTAGTTTTTTGTGGAATCTCCACACTGATTTCCACAATGGTTACATCAGCTTACGCTCCTACCAACAGTGAAGAAGAGTTCCTTTTCCCCCAAAGCCCCTCCAGTATTTGTTAGTGGTTGATTTCTTGATCTTGGTCATTTTTTCTGGAGTGAGATGGAATCTCAGTGTTATTTTAATTTGCATTTCTTGAATGACCAATGATGCTAAACATTTTTTCATATATTTATTTGCCATTTGTATTTCTTCGGCTAAGAATTGTGTATTCATCTCAGATGCTCAGTTTTGGTCTTTGAGTTTTGGGGGACTGATATTTTTTAATTCTTTATATGTTCTAGCTACAAAGAAAAGATTACATCAAGGCTTTTATAAGTAAGTGGTTGCAACTTGAGACCATAATCATAAGTGAAATAATTCAAACTCACATATGTAAATACCATATTTTCTCCCTAGTGTAAGAAACTGAAAGAGCAAATATGATCCAAAATCTACAATAAATATTGTACAAGGGTAAGAAATTGCTCAAAGAAGAAAAGTAAGGGAAAAGGAGGAAAGAATGAAGGGAAAAGGAAAAGACATAAATTTGTATATACATCGATAGTTAAGATGACGTACTAATTATATTAGTTCTTGGAAAAAAACAGTTAATACTCATATGATTAGATCAATTTTACATTTCATATCTGGTAATCTAAGCAACCCTTTTGAATGTAACAATATGCAATATTACAACCATTGTTACGTTCCTATCATCTTGTTTTGAAAACCTATATTATTACTATATTGGGTTTGTTGTTGTTTGTCTCTTTTGCTTTTTATTTTTCTTTTCTGGGTCTTTTTTCTCTTAAATAAATAAAAAAATAAAAAGTTACAGAATAATAGTGACTAAATACAAAAAGAAAAAAGTTCAATCATTGCTTTCTATTTGATACAAGTTTATTTCTATACATGTCTTCTGCTTCCATTAGTGAAAGTTTAACTCATATATGATTCATGTTGCTAGATTTTCAGTGACTATTTTTCTCATTGAAGGAGTAACAGATTATGCTTCACCATTGTCATTTAGAAGGTCACGAGATGAGTGGAGAATAAAGTGCCAATTCTATTAACACTATGCACTCCATGTTTAAAGAAGTTCTGTCTCAGTTCCCACCTCTTTACAGCTGCTTTACTAAAACACAGTATATCATTCTGACGTGATGCTCTTCAAGTCACTCACGAAAAGCACAAACAATTGTAAGTCCTTTTCACTAGTGCAGCATTCAATAGCATCAGCTGCAACTGGATTCTGGTTCAACGTAAAATTAAGAAGCATTCAAGGCCAGGTGTGAAGGGAAAGGCAGGAAGGGAGGCCTGGGGAACAAAAGGTTAGATTTTGGAAGAACCTTAAATTTTAAATGCAGTTAGTCTCAAAATTGCCAACACTTACAGTAAGTTTGCAGCTTCTTAAAATGTATATACTCCATTAAAAACTCTGCCAATTTTTCAGCACATACATGAGATGTGGCCTGAAAAGAACAAAGCACATTTTTACAATACTGAATTTTTTTGACAGAATATTCTTAGAACTTATTTATATTATAACTAAAATATTGAAAGAATATATTTAAAAGATAAATTAACCTTTCACATTCCTATAGAGTTATTCTTGAGGGAAGAATAGAGGATAAGGATATAACTTCATCCTTAAAATCAAAGAGAAATGTGATGACCAAACTAATTTTTAAGCAGTAGAAACTCTATTATCTTTCCAAGACTTCTCAGTCATCCTAGTTATTCATTAATCATTGTGTAAGAATAATAGAACTAGAAACTATATCCTTTATAGAGGTAGAGCTATATATATTAATGTCTTATCTACATTCCATACAAGACATGATTAGATATAGTAACATGGAGGGAGGGAGAATCAGGGACACTGAGTGAATCTAAAGCAATAACCCTAGATATAGGAAATAAAGCTCAGTTGGAGGAAGTAACTGCTCACAAATGAACCTCACAGCAGTTGCTTAGAAAGCTTACATATGGAGACCTTACTCTTCCCAAAGAGTCCCGGTAGTCGGCAGAGGTGTGCTCTGACAGTGGTGGCAAGGATGTGATGACTCACAGGACCCCCAGGGCATAAAAGATGCAGTAATAATAATATGTGGCAATTAATATTTACTAAGGGTTCCTACAATCCAGGTCCTATGCATTGTCTTATGGAATCCTTACCACTAATAGATTAATGTAGCAAGTGCCATTACCGTTCCATTTTAGAGGTCAAGAAACTAAGTACTATGGAGGAAATGAAAACTGAGAATAGTAATGTAGCCATGCCACCCAGGAAGCTGGAGCACAGGGGAAGACTGGAGGTTAAAGCTGTGCCTCTTAACTCCTGGGTAGGGCTTTTCCCTAGAATGTCCCAATTCTCTTCTCCACCATCAACATCTTCCATTCTTCGGATCCCAGCTCCTGTGCCCTCCTTACTCACACCAACCTCAGCAAGCATTTTCAAGGTCTAAAGTGTCCAAATTTATTTATAAATCAGACACATAAGCTTAAATATCACATAACCGCCCTTATATGAAGATCCAAAGTATAAACAATTTAAAGAGCTAAAGAAAAGTTAGACACTGGGAAGTAGGGAGATAGATCTTTGGTAAATGGAAAGAGATAGATGAGAAGGGAGAGAAAGGGGAACAAAAAGAATTCTGCTATATTATCTATGTGTATCTACACCCCACAATGAATATAGTTAATATATACTATAAAAGCGTACTAATAAAAATTATCTTAAATAAATGAAAAGAAAAAATAAACTATATAGACAGATGGACAGAAAACTAATATAAGACATAGATTTTTTGATAGAGGTGGGTGCCTATTAATATATATATATATATATATATATATATATAGAGAGAGAGAGAGAGAGAGAGAGAGAGAGAGAGAGAAAGCCAATATGTCAAGGGTTAACGTTTGGAGTATCTAGGTGAAGGATATGTATTACTTCTGGAAACTTTCTGTATAAATTTAAAATAAAGCATTTAAAAAAGCATCAGGCAATTGATGACAGGCTACGTGGTATTAGAAACTTCACTGTTGTTTCCAGCTGCTGTTTGAATCTCGCCTACTCACAAGCATGGCCTTCCAGCACCCAGCTCCACCTGCACTACACTTTGTAAGGCACAGTGGGGACTCAGGTCGATGTTACATTCATTGAGTAGCACGGTACGGGCTGCATACTTTACCAGAAGGTTATAACAGTAAAACACCAAACAGTCCCCCACTGTCAAAGCAGCTGAAGAAGGGAAAATGGATTCCCATTCCTTTCTTGCCACACTTCTAAGAATGGCAGCACTTAATACAAAGCAATCATAGTCCTTATAACTCCTTGTTTCCTGACCCTCCCCACTACATACTGTCTGGAAAAAAAATATATATATATACACATATGGAGAAGAAAAAGTTACATAAATATCTTAGTACTATATTTATGGAGGCATTGTAAGAGTTATACAACTTACCTATGGCCTCTGCCTTTACAAACGATGCTTAAATTGGTGGCTTTTAGCTTCCAGTTTATTAGTTTGACAAAGTGCTGAAATGTATATACATTTTGGGCGCAGGCCCTGTGTACTGATTTTAAGAAAGGGACTCAGCCATCTCTGTTATTCATACCCATCACTTTCTTTGCCTGTTTGCTATTGTCTAAATTGCGCTATTCAAACCCGTTTATCAGGTACCTCTGGAAATATTGCTGATTGGTCAAGGAATAAGAACAAATAACACCAAGTTGTATATATAGCCATTGCTGAATGTTTGCTAAGGGAAGGAGAAAAAGAAAGAGCCTCAAGAAAGCCATTGGAATGTCCTCCGAAGCAATATAAAAAACATGTAGTATAGGCTTTCCATTACTGTAACAAACACATAACATAACCGACCTATAAAGAGAAAAGCTTCACTTTGCCTCACAGCTAAGAGGTCTGTATTTGGCTGGCCCCCAGGTGGCTTGAGTCCGTGGCAGCACATGGGAAAGGAAAACTACTCACTTCATGGGTAGAAGTGAAGGAGGATGAGAAGAGGCCCGGATTCCATGATTCCCTGCAAGGACTTGTCTCTGATGATCTAAAGATTTCCCAGGAGGCTCTGCCTCATAATGATTCCACCACCCTACAATACTACCTCTTTGGAGACCACACTTTTGCCATGTGTGCCTTTGAGGGGCATCTAAGTTCCAAACTATAGCAGACTCCAACAGACAAGAAAGGCGACTGGAGTAAAAGTCATATGACTGTCAGGACAGAGCACCGTTCCAATGATAAGTCAAGAAAAAGAAAGGGGAAAACACAGTCTCCTTGACACATACACTGCTGTTAACAGAAGAAAATATTAAAATATATATTGAAGTATCAAAAAAAGCCCCAGAGGAAAACCTTGGCCCATTTTTATTTATCTGTTACATGATAAATTCATTCATTCATCATTTAGCCACTCCATCTCTTTGAAATTCTATAAAATGCTGTCTACTTCATCTTGAAATATCTGTGCTTGTAGAAGAATGTGCAGTTTAAGCACAAAAGCTTTAAAATGCCACAAGAGTAATATCAAAAATCAGCTTAAGAACTTAACACAACAAGACGAAATACCAATAAATCTCAAGTATGAATGTGCATGCATTTTAATAAGAGAATTCCAGAGTACAGTATTACAGCTTGGCCTGCCAAATATAAGATATTTTCCAGTATCCTATGTTCATAATTGTAATAAAGGGTCGTATTGTAAATGCTACTATCAGAAACAGAGGGGTATTTGAGGTTAAAGAGTTTTATTAAAGTGAATAACTTATAGTTCTTCGGAAATGTGACTATTAATTTTCCAGATCGAATAGAGTTTGAAGTTATCTGGTTCAATTTTGCCTTTTTTGTATTATTTTTCTAGCAGCTTTTGTTCTAAAAATGGTTACTGTGTAGAAAGATCCTTTCATCTTTTACCTCTGTGTCCTTCGTTCTTGGGGAGGCAGGTGCTCTTGCTTTTGTTTAACTTAATCAAGACATAGTATTTACATTGATGTTTATCCATATCCTTGACTGTAAATGCTTACAGGATTCTCAGAAATGCTTTTGGTGTTAGAAAAAACTAATATTTTCTTCCAAACCTTCACCTCAGAAGCATACGTTTTCATTCAACATAGCAATAGGTGAAGAGAAAAGATAATGGCAGATCTGCTCGTGAAGCCATTGAACTCACATAATTGAAAGTAGCCTGAAAGTGGGGTGTTGCACCTGCCGGATTCCCAGCAATATGGCTCTGTTCTCATTATTCAAGAGTGGATGGGACAGAGTTAGAGCAGTAGCTCCATACATACAAATTCTACTCAAGCGTCCTATCAGATGACAACCTTGGCCATGCACATGGGGAAATAAAAGCAAACAAAGGATTTTCTGCTGCTCCTGTAACATGAGTAAATAGTCTTCACTTTAGAATAAAATCCAATTGGGTTATTTTTTGTCCACTTTCCATGATTAGAAACATGCACTTACTGTTTTCTGTCACTATAACAAATACATGAAGTTGGTTGATTTATGAAGATAGAAAAAAGGAATTAATATGTATCATGTACATGTACGAACTCCCCCAGGAATGTAAGCATTATGTACTATAGATATATGTGAATTTTAAAAAAATAGAATAGAATTTTACTAGATTTACAATTCTGTGGGGGCAGGAAATTCAAGAACCTAATGACAGCACCCCACAAATGCCTACTTGATTAATCATAACATGGTGGAGGGACAAAATGGTGAGAAAAGAAAGCACATTATA
Organism: Dolichotis patagonum; assembly: GCA_004027295.1. Classification (NCBI taxonomy): domain Eukaryota; kingdom Metazoa; phylum Chordata; class Mammalia; order Rodentia; family Caviidae; genus Dolichotis; species Dolichotis patagonum. Next base: position 10,100 of record PVJX010025659.1, on the reverse strand, counting down.
TCAGTCTTTTCTTTCAAAGCCACTAATGCCACCATTGGGCCTATCTAGTGGTCTCATGTAATTCTGTTTACCTCCCAAAGATCCCATCTCCAAACTTTGGGGAGTAAGTTTTCAAACATGAACTTCTGGGGGAACATTCAAATGACAGCAGAAATGTATATACATATGTATCCCCCTTAGCTCTTAAAGCAACGTGACAGTGCTTAGCATGCTTGCCTGCCACCCTTAGAAAGTACAGACAGGACAACTCAGACACTGGGGGCACCATGAGTCTGAAAGGAGGTCACACTCATGCCTTGCATTTGCCTCATGGATATCATCAAAGTCAGAAAATTTGTACTTGAATTTTAATTTTATTTAGGAAAGAGTATGGTACAGCACTCCAGGTAGTCACCCCGGGCCTGGGGTTATAACCCAGGGACTCTGGCCAAGGAATAGAGAGGAAAGTTTGACCAAGTAAAACTCGCCTCCTTCTTAGACAAAGTGCATCACCATTGTTGAGGCGTGTGTGTGTGTGTGTGTGTGTGTGTGTGTGTGTTTTGCAAGAAAACTCGATGCTGTATCTCAAATTCCTTTGGGGTCATAAACAAGTACTTGTTTTCAGGGAAAGAAAAAGTGGTTCTTTAGCATCCTATGAGCCATATAAAGTGCATCATTGATCAATTTTCTGATAACTCAAAATCAAAAGGTCAAAACCAAAGAAGGAATAAGACCAGCTAGGGAAAACTTCAAGCAGATTTGGCTAAAGTGCTAAGTACTAAGTTGTTAGCTTTTTGGATTTCCAAAGGTGAGGAAAGAGAATCCTGTTTGTGAGCTGCTTGAATTTATTTCCAGATTGAGCTCTAGAAGGACCCTAAACAGACACTTTCTCTCTCTCTTATTCCATTATTGAGAATGCAGAGTTCAAAGTAGTCCTTAGGGTTTTGATGGATTTCTCAGAGTTTTAACAGCTAGTAATTAAGTGACAGAGCTCAGGTTTCCTGGATTTCAGTATGGACGGTTCATAAAAACAGGAAGATTTGGGGTTCTGGAGGCAAGAAATGATTTCTAGTCTTGTCCTGTGGTAGTTACAGAACAATTGACATATGGTACATTAGTGTGTTGTATAGATATGATTGTCTTAGTTACTTTTCTCACTGCTGAGACAAAATACCCAATAGCTACAAGTTAAAGAATCAAAGGTTTATTTTGGCTCACGGTTTGTAGCGGAGTCAGTTCCTGGTTAGCTGGCTCCAAACCAGGATGGCATGACAGAGGGCTATCATAGAGAAGAAAGAGTCCCTGACAGGGCAGAGTAAAGGCAGTAAGCAGCAGCAGCAAGCAGCCAGCCTGCCATTCCCTTTTATCTCATCTAGGCTACCAGCCTTTGGGTGGTGCCACCCAGAACTATGTTAATTTCAATCAGTGGGCTAAATTAGTACCCACATCTTTAATTCCAGTACCACACACTCTGCATCCAACGGGCTCCAAAAAGCCCCATCTATGAGGTCATAAGGCTTTGGGGGGACATCAGATACAAGCCATAACAATTATATTACCTTACCTTATTTTGTGCTAGTAGGGCTCAATACTGTTATAGCACTTTCAGGGTTTATATCCCTGGTTTGCAGATGCAGAAACTAAAGACCTAAGATATAAAGTGACTTGCCAAAGTCACCTGGCTCATAAGTGACTCTGAATTTCACTCTGCTGCTCCCCTTTTTTTCTGCCTCCATTATTTCAAATCTGGACTCAAGGCACAGGTCTACTTATTGCATATACACACAAACCTTACAAAAATTAAAAGGCCAAAAGAAGCCAGGCATAGTAGCACATGCCTGTAATCTCAGAACTATGGGGAACTGATGCAGAAAGATTGGAAGTTTGAGTCCAATCTAGGCAACTTAGTGACATAGAGAGACTTCTTACAGTAAAAAAAATTAAAAAGGCCTGGGGATTTACCTTGCAAAGCCCTTGGGTTCAATACTCAGAAACATCACAAAAAAGGCCAAAAAAATTTTAAAAAGCAGAAATCTCCTTGTTTATAAGGGGGTGTAGGAAATCAGTATTTGAAATGTTGTCTTGTATCAATTTTCTATCTAAAGGCCAACACATACTGCAATTAAAAAAAGCAGTATATGAATTGAAATTAAAATTGAGATTCTTCAAGGGACAACATGATTCCATCTTGATCTAGAACTATTATTACTGCTCAGTGTTGCTTTAATTTTTAGGAACATCTAGGTTTCCTGGGTTTCAGTATGGATGATTCATAAAAACAGGGAGAGTTGGGGTTCTGGAGGCAAGAAATGATTTCTAGTCTTGTCCTGTGGTGGTTACGGAACAAGTGACATATGGTACATTAATGTGGAAGACCAGATCAAGTTACTATCTCTGCCACAGTCTACTGGAAAGTGTCTTTTCTCTAACTTGTCTTTTACATTATGGGTTACGTCAACTTCCCTAGCATTTCTATGTTGGAAATGAAAGTCTGAGCCTAGGCAGGCAGCAAGCACTTCTGTGCACACTGTCAGCCTTTTTGCCCCAAAAAAGGATCACAAACCTTTGAGGCAACCTGTTAGAGGTCAGCTCTGGGTGCCACTGGTGCTGGCCAGGATAGCAGCAGTAACTCCCAACCAGTGTGCCTGGTCTTCCAGCTGTGCATGGAGCAGATTTCTACTATGTAAGTGGTTATTCTAATAAAGAGATTGGTACATTAGTCCAAGCCCAGGAACATGCAAAATGCATTAGGTAATTTATGGTCCAACGAATTTCCTGTGGTGAAGGCAGCTAGTGAAACATTTCCAAAATGAAATTAATTTTAATTATTAATTTTTAAAAAGTCAGTATAGCCACCACTAGTTTCCCCCTTTGAACTTCTGCACTATCATTTATCATGGAGCAGGACTCCATAGCACTGTGACGACCCTTCTATCCTGCTGCCACCATCTTTTGGGAGAGTATCACACCCACCCAGCATTACAGTCACATTTCTCAAAGTTACAAAGATAGTATTATCTAAATATTACCTAAACATCTGACATTATTGTGCAGAATTTCAGTGTACACACCACCAACAAGAATTGTCCTAACTATAAATGGTCTTCAACGGTTGTATACTTTTAACCACATTTAAAATACCCATGTCATTGCGTTGTGGAAATAAAAAGAAAATGGGAAAAAATTTCTCATTACTTGCAGTACCATGACTCTAAGTAACTGTAGTGCTATTTTAAAATTGGGCAATGGAATAAATAGAGAAAATATTAATTACAGTAATGTAAGCATTCAATTTCTTTTTTAACTTGAAAGAAAAACACAGAAATTAATTCGGATGATAGTTCTGTTAGAAGAAATTACCAATAACAGATAATACTTAAGGACTTCCTCTGTTCAATCTGGCAGAATATTATTGCTATCATCAAGGATGCTATGGTCTTTCCCAGAGCCCTGCACCAATTAGCAAATAATGTTGCTCCAGCCAGACACAGCCTAGGGGAGCAGGTGCCAGCTGGGTTTCAGCCTTAAGGCCCCCTCAGAACCTCTGTGCAGTATATGAGGCGAGCCCGCCTCTGTGGTACCCCTGTCTGCAGAAGAGACTGAGAAACAGATCAATAAATTATGCTATGTCCATATAACAGAATATTTGAAAGTTATTAATAGAATATTAAAAGATTTTTAAGCATTTAAACTATTTTTAGATACAACACTAGGAAAATATGCATGATATAATGGTACTGTAAAAGTAGGCCATAAAGCCTAATTAACTTTATAAAGACACAAATAGATGCATCTGACACTGGCCAAAAAAAAAAAAAAAGCAAGGGTAAGGGAAGGAGAAAAAAAAAATAGAGATGTGTCATATGCATGTGCCACTTCACTACAATGAATGTGCAGCAGAAAGTGCGTGCAAGTTTTCTTTAAATTTCTTTAAATTTTTTTAAATTTAAATTCTTTAAAATTTTCTTAAAGTAGATAATAAAGCCAGAAATGCAATATGATCCTAGCTTTATGAAAAAATTTCAAATGTTAATAATCTGAAAAGAAATACACCAAAAGCATTAACAATTATCTCTATTCAGCACAATTACAGCTAATTAATTAATTTTGTATTAATGAAGCATTTAAAAAAGGTTGTTCAATGAGTATGAATTGTCATTAAATCAATTGCAAATCATAAAAAATCCTATAATCTTACCAGATTTTCAATCCAGAATATAATACCATCTACTGTACTTGCTTACTGTGATTCAAAATCTTCCCAGTTAAGGCACTTCCTTCAGGAAATTCAAGCATCAAGGTAAGAGCCAATTGTTTCTCAAAGACTGTGAACCCCTGAAGGACGGGGAAATAATGTATGGCAACTTGATCAAGAAAAAAGCACAATTTAAAGTACAGAGTGAAGATTCAAATTCCATCTCCAGTAGACATGTCTACATGACCTTGAGAGAATGATTTAACTTCTGTGATTCCTTCTTTTATTAGATGAGCTAATTATTTCCGCTTTAAAGATTACTATTTAGAAGCACGAAGTGAACTTGTGGGTCCTCAGCTTATGCACATGACCCGGTACTTGCAGGTGTACGATACTTCAGCCTTATTGCCATGGTGCTGTATGCCTGACACACCTCCAGCCTCCTTTGCACAGATTAGGGGATGGAGAAATGTAATTAATGGGTTTCAGTAGACTTGGTGTCAGCCTTCACCTCAGAAAGAAAATCTAAAACATTTCACAGCTGGATAAGCCCTATAAGTACCACTTTGTTAAAACAGTCTTTAGCTGGTGTTAGTGGGCACAGAAATTCTGAAAAATCTCGCCTCCTTTCCCAAACTTGTGTATGGAGAGCTTGTTCTGTGTCCGGACAATTGGTTTCAGCCTCCGCAAGATCTGTGCTCTTCATAGTCCTCTCCAAGTGTAAAAGGAAACCCAGGGCTACTGAACAAATCTAGACTTTCAAGTCTTATATTCCTCACAGAGGCTGCCCCCCAATCCCCAAGTAGTAAGGATAATGACAAATATTTACACAGCTTTTACTGTTATAAAGACATGACTCACACCAAACCAGAGAACACAGGAGCCCTGAATGGGGAATTCAACTGTGAGGAGTTTGAGGAGGTGCAGAACTTCTGTAGCAGTGCCAGAGGAGATAAAACATCAGTCCTTCTCCAACAGCTCATGGGGCCAAGGATACCTGTCATGTGGGTCAGGAAATCCTGAAGGAAAAGACCCAGAAAGTTAGATCAGCCCTTCAAGGTCATCACATAGTCTCTGTAGTTTGGAGATCTTGGGGCTAAGGTCTAAACTCTCTGTGCTTTTCAAAGAGGCAGTTTCCTAGCATCTTTTACCTCATATCTGTTTTTTCTAACTCTTTTCCTGTAATTTTGGCTTATGCTCATTTTTAAAATATTGGCACATCTGGAAACAAGTGATAGAATTGAAGACCTCAACCAAGGCTGTTCTCCAGCCGATCCTGACACCCACTGGTTTCAGGCAGAGTGAAAAAGAGGAGAGAAGGGCATTCCTACCCTATTGCCATTTGCTTTTAATGTGTTCATTTTCCTTTAGAGCGGGTCCCCAAACTGCATAAATTCCAGGCCCATGTGGTGGTTAAGCTTAATTTTGTCAATTTGATCGACTTGGAAGTTGCCTAAGTGATTGGTGGAGCACACTTCCGTGTCTGGATTGGTCATAGAGGCATGACCTTGAGTACAGTCTATGGTTCCCCAAGTCCTTCCAGTCTGGCACTGTTCTGCTTCTTTGCTACCACAAACTAAACATCTTTGCTACACTGTACTCTTTTGTGATGATATTCCTGTCTTGGAGTCAGCCAATTACAGAATGCATCCTCTGAAACCATGATGTAAATTAAACCTCTCCTCCTTCGAATTGTGAATGTTGGGTATGGCAAGTCAGCACTGAGAAAGCTGGCTAACACACCCTAAAAATCTGGATCCACAACTGGTGACAGTGCAAATCCAATGAGAGCCCCGAAAGACAAAAGAGGTAACAGCGCTGGGGTTTGGTTCCTAGGAGTTTTCTTTTCTACTGGAAGGTTTGTTGTAGTTTTAAGTGTTTAGAGTCATTTCCATACAAATGCTAACGCAGCAAGTTTTTTTTTAATTTTCCAGATTTTATTTATTGATGGTGATAGCTGAACAAAGCAGAAAAGGACTTCTTCAGTGGCACGTGCAATCCTTTTTCAGACCATCCTGAAAGATGCAATAGTGTAGGACTGGAGACTCTGGTAACACTGGGGACACAACTAAGAGTTGGAAGAAGTACTTAGGGTACCCAAGGCCCTGGATTCCATTTCAGCACCAAGATCAATCAATCAATAAATGATATCAATATATAATAGAAAACACGTAAGAAAACACAAGCAGTGGCCCTAGCAGATAAGTGTCCCTTGCCTGCCATGCCCAACACTTTCTCTGGCCTTAGAAGGACAGGAGCTCAGCTGGACACTACGCTCCTTAGGCAGTAGGTTCAAGATGGTGGTAAAAGACTCTAACCCATCAACATGTTGTCAGCTCTCCCCCGACAAAGGATACTGCACTGGGATGGGGCCTTGAGGAATGAGGGAAAGGGTTGAAGAATGTCTTAGAAGAATAAGTAGAATCTTGCAAGGGATTTCTCAGATGCATCCTCATGCTTCTGGCTTTAGAATGTTTTGAGAAAATCCCAGCTTTGCCTTTTAGCGTCTTAGCTGCTGATAGCATTCATGAGAGGGATGTACTCAGAAAAAGTGAGATAAGATTTTTTTACATTAATAAAAAAATTAAAAATTAAACCTTTATATTTGTTATTACTATAACTATATGTTATGTACCCAAGAAGAAAATAAATCTAAATACTAACAACATAATAATAAAGCAAATACTGCCGGGGATTTAGCTCAGCAACATAAGCACTTGCCTGGCGAATGTGAGGTCATGAGTTTGATCCCCAGTACAAAAATAATATTAATAATATTGATAATAATAATAATAATAATAATAATAAAACACAAAAAGCAGTTATATGAGAATGGTGGGTTTTTCTAAGTTTTTTCAATATATATACTTGTTTGGTTTTGGTGCTAGGGATCAACCTCTGGGCCTCATACATGTTAAGCACCTCCCAAGCCCCAAGTACTACTTTGTAATATAAAAGGGAACATCATAGAGTTGGGGTGGGGGATCATTTCATTAGTTGTTTTATCCCTAATGGCTGACCATCCAATATACACTGTCAGAAATGAATAATCCTTAAGTCAAAGTGAGAATACTGTATTGAGGTTCTCAGTAGCACTTAGTAGAATCAAGTGAAACTCAGTTGGTAAAAGACACTCCCATTATATAATTTGCATTTGAATCCTTGGACATTTGCATATGTTCAGTAAAGAGATAAATACAGAGAGAATACACCATATCTCTGTTTAAAATGACAATAAGATCGGGTGTGGTGGTGCACACCGGTAATGCCAGTACTCAGGAGGCTGAAGCAGGAGGATTGCCATGAGTTTGAGGCCAGCCTGGGCTACAGCCTGAATTACAGAGCAAAACCCTATCTTAGAAAACCAAAATAATAATACTAATAATAATACAATAAGGAAATTAACTTCTTAGAATCCCTAGGGAATTTTAAATCACCTACATTCTAAAATGTAAAATTGTCTTTTAGCTTTATTAGTTCTTCAGCTTTATTATTAGTAGCAGTATAACCATCTGTACAATAGAAAAACTACACTTCTCATTTCAACCAGATAGGGCAACCACCAATCTAAGCCAAGTCACTGACAAGAATTCCAACTACCCCAAGATTCCTCAGTGAATCTTGTTTAGTTAGGTGAAATACTGTGGACTGAGAACAAGAGAAACACCTGTGTTGGGCAGGGTGCCGGGAGACAAGCTGATACTAGGTTTATTAAATTTTCCTTTCCTTGCTAAAAAAAAACCCAAACAAACAAAAAACCAAGGATGCCCCCACTCTGGCAATGCACAGCCAAAGCCAACTTCAGCACATTTGTGGTTGGTTTGCCTTTTCTTTGCCTGCCACACTGCCCTTCTCTCACATTTACTTCCCTCGCCTACTCTTCTGCCTTTGGTCACCTCCCTGCCTCTGCCTGGGGCTGCTCCTGAAGGTTAGCATGTGGGCACTCTCCCGGGAGTCCCACCAAGAACATATGGCCATGGACAGTGTAGGTTAGGGTGCACCATTGCCTACAGTGACTTCTGGGGTGCAGCAAAATCTTGCTTATACCACTCAAGCCACAGAATGGCTCTTGCCAAGACTGGGTCAGATTTCTGTTTTTGATGTGGCAAATGTGGATATTGCCCACAGGTTGCTCAAGGCCACAGAACTGTGTGACAGCAGTGACAGGAAGCCTCCCTAGTTCATCCTCTTCATTCCCAAGTACCAAGTAACTGGATGCCAGGCCTGGGAGAGCCTGGAAAACCTCAGGCTCTCTGGTGAGTCGGCGGGTGCTCAGGCATCTCACAGGACTCAAGATGGTCATTTCCAGCCTAGAGGTTGTCTATCATAGATATTCAGAAATCCTGGATATGCTGAAATCCTGGTGACCAAGGTGTTTTATAAGTGAAATGCCGATAACCAAGAACTCATGGACAGCAGAGTCTCCTTCCCAAAGGCAAGGCAATCTAGATTTTCCAGGATGTTCGCAGTGTTTCTGGAGCCTGCTATTTCAGAATCTATCAATAGGCAGAATCTATGCCTTCTCCCTTTACCTGGGGGGGCCTTTGTGATAATCTGGCCCAAGGGAGTGTCACAGAAATGATGCTGTATGATTTCTGGTTGTGGGAAGAAACAATTCAATTGTTCTATCCCCCCCCCACACACACACACGACTTTGGAGCTCTGCTCTGTCCTATAGGAAGTCAGGCTTCTCTGACATGGGGAGACAGAATGATGGAGATAGCTCTTCACACACCAGTGGTTAGGCCATCCCAGCCCAGTTTGCCAGCCATACAAGTAAACAAGTATCTGACTGTGATTGCATGAGAAACCCCAGTAAGTAATAGCGGTAAGAACAAGGCACAGCGTGGTTTGTGGAGTAAAGATGGCGGGGTGGGGTTGTGTTACTATGTCACTGTGACCAAATACCCAAGGAAAATATAAAAGAAGAAAGTTACTTTGGCTATTTCAGAGGATTTAGCCCATGATTAGCTGGTTCCACTGTTTCTGGGCCTGGTACTGAGTGAGAACATCGTGATGGAGAAGTGCAGCAGAGGAAAGCTGCTTACCTCATGGCAGACAGGGCAGAGAGATAAGGAGCCAGAGAAAAGAAAGGGCTGGATATAAGACACGTACTTCAAAAATATGAGTGCACTGACCACTGAGGCCCACCTCCTAATAGCCCATTCAACCATAAACTCATCAATGGAATGGAGTTGAGGTGAGAAGATCAGTAATGCTACAGAAGTGGTTCAGTGAGAGATGATGAGAGTCCAGATTAAGTCAACAGGAGCTCAGATGAACAGAAGGTGGCGGCAGGGAGGAGAAGTGGCTTGGAAAGGACTCAGCACCTGGTAAGGAGAAAGAGCAGCCTGAGTGGATCCAGCTCAGGCAACAGATGGGTGCTAGCTCCATGGCCAAGCCTGGAGTCAAAGGCAGCCTGTACCAAGCAGGACAGGTGGAGTCATGCTTGCTCCTTCTTTATGTGTGCTCCCAGCAGGGGTGCTCAGGTGCCAGGGTTGGGGTGTAATGTCTCACTAGCAACACCCAGAAGATGTACGAGCCTTAGAATAATAAATACAGTGATGAAGGAAGAGGGCAGAGACCTGGGAAACAAGGATGGAAAGGTCCCAGGATGAAGACAAGCCCAACAGCCCCAGGACCAAAGATTACCTTTCACTAACCTAAGGAATTAGCTTGCAAGGGAGGTCATCTCCGGGTGACATCCAGGCATGCCCCTTTGACTTGTTCCCTGTCCTACCACAGCTATTCAATGCTCAATATTTGCTTAAATGTAAGGACCAATGGGAGACACTGATTTCTGGCTCATCACATGGCAGAGTATTGTTACATTTTTCAAAATTACCCACTGATTTTAATAGTTTTGGCCAGGAGTTCCCTTGATTCTTTAGGAATTCATCAGAATTTGTGAACAGACAATGCAGGA
>PVJX010025658.1:0-26690 GCA_004027295.1 Dolichotis patagonum | reverse complement strand
TAATGTCTGGTCTTGAAGACCTGTAATGCCCTCCTCATCCTGCTCAGATCAATTCCATACTAGGTTGTTTCATGTGAATTCCCTAAATGTGACAATATGGACAACTATTTGGAAGAAAACAAAAGTCAATATGATAGAGAGTGAATATCTCCAATTGTCTAGCTTTGAAATTTATGTCTTACATTGCTTTCTTGTGATCTGCTTTGCTCTGTTTTGTTGTATTTAATTTTACCCTATTGATATAATTGCATGTATATTTGAGTGGGTAAGGTGGATGACCATATTGTTGTTTTTGTCAGATCGTGGAGCAGAACTGTTAACAGTCTCACTCTTTGAATGTCTACTTTACATGGTTTAACTTTGTAATTTGAACAACTATTTCCAAGAAGTCAGTATGTAATTAATCAAGTAATAATTTCTTAGGTTTTATTGTTGTACTTTTCCTTTTTTCCTTGGAATACTGTATGGTTGCTACTCTTTATTCTGTTTTATTTTGTTTTGTTTTTTCCTCTTTAAATAAAATTATAAAAAAAATTAAAAAAAAGAAATGTAAATTATCTGGTATCTCTTGTGGCTACTGAAACTGTAGTGGTAAGTGTTGGTTTTTCCATTTTTCTTAGTTACTGCTGGTAGTGTCTATACAAGCTAAAGTTTGAAAATCACAGTACATGACTATATTGCTTTATCTAAAAAATTTCTGAAGGCCAGACTTCTCAGAGAGATGATGAAATTTTCAGAGTTGTGTGACTTCTCTATCCTCTGAAGTCTGCAAGATTATGACCAAAGGAATGAAGAAGTAAATACCTACATCCAAAGTTAGAGAATTAAGATAGCATCATCCCTATGTCAAAAGCATCTAGAATTTTTGGAGTGAGATACTGTATAAACAAGACTCCACTGAGTCAGAGGTTAAAAAGACCTCTCAGCATGTAGTGTAGTGTCAGGGTGAGTTAGAAGGAAAAGCATCTCATGGCAGAGTCTTACTGGAACCTACCAACATGGGAGAGAAGATTGGCACGGGGCAGGGAGTGTGTTATGTGAAATTCCATCCCCTAATTTAGATAAGCTGCCTTCTACAGAAGTAGCATGGATATTCTTGATATCCATGGTGATGGCTCACAGAAAATCAGTTGTGCATGGATGCTTCAAAATACAGTAACTGGGGAACCTGGTATTTGAAGTGGCACAATGAAGGCCCAGGCAAAAAGCTGATCACTAGCCTAATAGTTTTGCTTGGTCATAAGCATGGAGGAAAACCTGCTCAGAAATAAGACTTCTCTTCTTGGGAATCCACATGTCCACACATTTACCCATTGTCACATAGTGACTTAGTGACTACTAAATTTAAAATTACTCTCATCAGTCTGGCAGTTTTAGGTCTAAAGGAAAATCATAACTACAAATGGATGGCTTGCCAGAGAATTCAGAGATGCACATTTGCCTAGCATATGGGAAAACCCCCAAGACTAGATAAATGTTTTGTGTTTTTCCAGAGGACCCAGGAATTTCATATCAAGGAAGCTGTCAATCATGTAATCTAAATATAGATGTCCTAAGGCATACAACTGTTTATACATAAAACAAGTATATGTACAAATATCCTTTATAAAATATGGCACAATCACAATATAGTTAATCAAAGGATGCATGACAAAATAACATAACCATCATCATAAATTACAATACATGAAAACAAATAGGACATTGAGTAAATGGAAAACAGAATAAATTTTACTATTTCAGTAATCACAATAAATGTAAGCAAATTAAATTCATTTACAAAAGAAATAGAACTAGATATACCTCTTTAAATAGCAAATGTCTTTTTTAATTTTAAAAAGAAAAAGGTTAAACAGACATGGAAAATAATTTTGGTAAATGCAGAATGCAATTAAATTGAATAGAAATATCATCACCTCAAATAGAAAGGAAACAAGATTAGCAGCAATTTTAAATACATTATTTGGTACCACAATAATAGTATTTCCTTTAACCACACAAATCACAAATAGCCATAACTAAAAAGGGAAAAGTACAAACCTAAATCAAAATGAAAGATTTTAAAATAATTAACAATAGTTTTTAGGTCAAGGTGTTAAAAAAAAATCATTCACTAATCCATACCTGAAAAGCACAATCAGCAAACTAAAGGTGTAGAAACCTGTACATTATTGTCAGTCATAAGACATAATTGTAGAAAGTTGTCATTTAGTGTGATAATAGTATGAATGACTTAATACTGAACATGTTCTGTATTGTAAAAGTAATACTTAGAAATAAAGAGTAAAAGTTTATATAAAACAACAAATATATTTGAAATTTAAATATTTTAAAAATAACTCTAGGATAAAAAAAATTATTATATCAAAATTTTAAAAATGAAAATTTCAAAAAGCATATATTAGAATCCAGAATATTTGTGATAATGTTTATGGCACTATATTTAAGAAAATTATATTAGAAAATAAAAAGGAGAGTTAGCATCCTAAATATTTTACATGAGACAGTAATAAAGGAAATAATAAACCCACCAAAAAAGCAAATAATACATATGACAACATAGAAAAAAATAAAAAGGAGAGAATGAGTCAAACCTATTTTTTATTAGTACATGTTTGCAGTACATAAGGATGATATTTAGCATAGGGTATTTGTACATATATATAACATTTTAATTCTTTTTCTTTTTGTGTGTCTTTCCTAGTTCCCTCTTCCAACCTTTCTTCTCCATTCCATTTACAAAAGTTTTACTTCCTTTTAAAACATTCTTCCTTTTTTGCATCTTCCCTCTTCCATCTTTTGTTCTCCTTCCCATTTGAGCAAGTTTTTCCTACCTTCTAACAGCAATCCTTCATTTCCTCCTTATTTATACTTTGAATTTCTCTTATAAGAGAAACAAGGTAATATTTAAACTTGTGGTTTATTTAACATGAGGTTATGTTCTAGAGGTTTTTAATTGACTAAAATTTGTAATAATGAGATTTTAAAATAATTGGAAATTTAAAATTGAAATTATAGAACTGAAAAATACAATAACTGAAACCAAGAACTACATGGATAGATCTAAATGGATACAATAGCAAATTATATAAAATTAGTGAACAGAACAACAGGTGAGAACAATATGTTAAGAATAAAACAGAGGATAAAGTGCAGAAAAACAATGGAACTCTGTGTACAGAACTTAGAGGACAAATTGAGAAAGTCCAGTATATACATGCACATGTCTGGAAAAAGAGAGAGAAAATGTGCAGAAACAACATTTTAAAGACTCGATGGCTCAGAATCTTCTCAAACTGATGAAGATATCAAGCTGCAGGGCAAATAAACCCAATAACTCCCAAGCAGAATTTAAAGCCTACAAATTGATGGTTTACATTTAAAAGGAAAATGTAGTAAATTCCAAATAAAAATTATTTGATGAATTTCAAACCAGTTAAAATAATAATTCTTAATAAACTCTGAATAAAAAGAATTCCCTTAATCTGACAATAGTTATCTACAAAAGCATCGTATTTTGTGATGGAACATAATTATCTTTAAAATAAGAAGGAAAGACCCTGCCCAGCTTTCTGAAACACTGGAGGAGACACAGGAGGTCTCCCGGGCCTGACTGGGCCATGCCTAGCCACCTCCATTGAGCCCTGGGAGTTGAGGGCACTTGAGGTGATTTCAAGGGCTCACTCTGTGAGAACTTTGGACCATCTTTCCCAGTGGTTAGGACCCTGCCCAGTTCTTGAAACACCAGAGGAGGCAAGGAAGGCCCCAGTGGCCCGACTGGACCATGCCCAGTGACCTCAGTTCAGTCCAAGGAGCTGAGGGTACACAAGATGATTTCCGGCACACCTGAGGGAAGCTTTGGAACATTGCTCGAACCCAGAAATATAGGAAAATGACAAAACAAAAGACAAAAATGCAATCTCAAACCTCCTCCAGCCCATCTCAAGCAAACCTAGGAACCATATACATAGCCAAAATATAAACCATACACTTGAAACACCTGAAATGATATAAACTAAAATAAAGAAACAACTCTGGGAAGCTATAAAAGAACTCAAATCAGAAATAATCTCCCAGGTAAAAGAAGAAATGATAAATGTAATGAAAGAAATGCTGACCATGCCTATAGAAGACATAGTTGAAAAATTAGGGGAACAATGAAAAAAGATGAAAACCCTAAATGAACAATATAAGAAACAAACAGAATGCATAAAGCAGATTCAAAGAGATATACAGGAAATCAAAAATTCCACTGAAAGTTGGCAAAACCTCCTCAATGAAAGTGAAGATAGAATTTCAGACCATGAAGACAGGACTACAGCTAGTGAACAGGAAAGGAAAAATCTTTTAAAAATAACAAGGAACCAGGAAATAATAATTCAACAGTTGCAAGATGATGCAAAGAAAAACAACATAAGATTGATAGGGATAAATTAAAAAGAAGGGGACAAAACCAATGATATTAAGAGGCTATTTACAGAAGTAATAGCTGAAAATTTCCCAAACATGAGAATGGAAACTGACATACAGATCTGTGAAGCATATAGAACTCCAAATAGCCATAACCAAAATAAAACTACACCAAACATTTGATAATCACCATCCCAGAAATCTAACATAAGAATAGAATATTAAAAACTGTTAGAGAGAAAGGACAGATCACATATAAAGGAAAACCTAACAGAATCACAGCAGACTTCTCAACACAAACAATAAAGTCAAGAAAAGCATGGAGTGAAGTATTTCAGATTCTAAAGGAAAATGACTTTCACCCCAGACAGTGTACCCTGCAAAACTGTCCATCAAAATAGATGGAGAAATAAGATACTTCCATGACAAAGAACAGCTGAAGTACTTCATGATCACGAAATCAACCCTACAAAGAATGCTGAAAGACATTCTAGATAGACATAGGAAAAAACCACTAAGAAAGGCAGACAATTAAACAGAGTGGAAAGGTGAAGAAGCAACAACATAAAGATAACATGTCAAAAGTAAACCAATATATAATAGTTATAACCATTAATGTAAATGTCCTTAATTCATGAATTAAAAGAAACAGACTGGCAGAATGGATCAAGCAACAATATCCAACCATATGTTTACAAGAAACCCATCTAACCTAAAAGGAAACTCATGGACTAAAAGTCAAAGAATGGAAAACAATACTTCATGCAACAGGAACCCCCCCCCCCAAAGCAGGGGTAGCTATTCTGTTTGCAGACAATATGAACTTCAAACCAAGCATGATCCAAAGAGATAGAGAAGGTCACTACATACTACTTAGGGGAAAACTTCAAGAGGAAGACATTACAACCTTAAATATATATGCACCAAATTCAGGATCACCCAGCTAAACAAAAAAAATATTAACAAATGAAAAATCAAATAAGCAATAACACAATTATAACATGAGAACTTAACACACCATGACACAAAGGGACAGATCAACCAGACAGAAAATCAGCAAAGAAATGACAGAACTGAATCACACCTGTGAACAAATGGACTTAGTAGATGTATACACAGTGTTCCATCCAACAACATGAGAACGTACATTGTTCTCAGCAATACATGGGCCAGTCTTTAAAATAGACCATATAATAGCCTACAGAACATACTTCAGTAAGTGCAAAAGAACTGAAATTATCCCATGCATGTTATTGGATCATATAACTATGAAACTAGAAATTAATGTTAAAGAAACAGCAAAAACCCCACAAAAACATGGAAACTGAATAATGCACTTCTAAGCAATCAGTGGGTCACAGAAGAAATTAAAGAAGAAATTAAACAATATCTATAAGCAAACAAAAATACAAATGCAACTTAATGGAATCTGTGGGATGTAATGAAAGCAGTACTCAGGGGAAAATTTATTGCACTGAGTTTTCATATCAGGAAGACAGATGAACACAAATAAACAACCTGATATTACAACTCAAACATCTAGAAAAAGAAGAGCAAGCCAAGTCAAAAGCCAAAACTAGGGAGGAAATTATAAAGATCAGAGCAGAAATCAATGCAATAGAGACTAAGAAAACAATACAAAGAATCAATGAATCAAAGAGTTGGTTCTTTAAAAGAATAAATAAAATTGATAAGCCCCTAGCCAACCTTATTTAAAAAAAGAAAACAAAAATCTCAAATTCATGCAATAAGGAATGAAAAAGGTAAAATCACTACAGACTCTGTGGAAATGCAAAAGTTCATCAACACTTATTTCAAAAACCTCTATTTTCATAGGTTTGATAACACAGAAGAAATGGACAGATTCCTAGAAACATATGAACTACCCAAGCTGGGTCAAGAAGATGTAAAACTGCTAAATAACTGAATTTCTATTACTGAAACTGAAAATGTACTTAAATTATTATCATCAAAGAGGAACCCTGGCCCAGATGGATTCACTGTGGAATTCTACAAGAAATACAAAGAATACTTAATCCCAACACTCCACAAAATCTTCAATAAAATTGAAAAGGAAGAAATCCTTCCTAAATCATTCCTGGAAGTAAATATTACTCTAGTACCAAAACCTGAGAAAGACCCAACAAAAAAGATAACTATAAGCCAATCTCCCTAATGAACATAGATGCAAAAATTCTCAATAAAATATTGGCAAACAGAATGCTGATCATCAAGAAGATTATAACTTATGATCAAGAGGGATTCATCCTAGGAATGCAGGGATGGTTCCACATACATAAATCAATAAATGTAATCCACCATATCAATAGAGCCAAAATAAGAATCACACAATCATTTCTATAAATGCAGAAAAAGCTTTTGACAAGGTCCAACACTTACTCATGATAAGAACCTTACAGAGAATTGGAATACATGGTCTTTACCTCAATATAAGAACAGCCATCTATGACAAACCAACAGCCAGCATCATATTAAATGGCCAGAAACTGAAATCCTTTACCTTAAAATCAGGCAAAACACAAGGATATCCATTATCACCACTCCTATTCAACATAGTGCTAGAAATACTAGCCAGAGCAATTAGAGGAGAGAAATAAAAGGAGTAAAGATAGGAAAAGAGGAAATTAAGTTATCATTATTTGCATATGCCATGAAACTCTACATAGAGTACCACCAAAACTCCATTGAAAGACTTCTAGATATAATAAATAAGTTCAGTAATGTAGCTGGATACAAAGTCAATACTCATCAATAGCATTCCTATACACTAACAACAAAATCACTGAGAGAAAAATAAGGGAAGCCACACCCTTTACACTAGCATCCAAAACAATGGAATACTTAGGAATAAATCTAATGAAAGAAGAAAAAGATCTATTCAGGGAAAATTATAATATCCTGTAACAGAAGTTGAAGAGGACCTCAGAAAATGAATACATCCCTTGTTCACAGATAGGAAGAATAAATATTGTGAAAATGGTCATTCTTTCAAAATTGTTACATAGATTTCATGCAATCCCAACCAAAATACCATTAGCATACCTCACAGATCCAGAGAAATCACTCCTAAAATTCATCTGGAACCAGAAAAGACCTAGAATAGCAAAGGCAATTCTAAGCAACAAAGGCAAAGCAGGAGGCATGACAATCCCTGACTTGAAGTTATACTACAAAGCTACTGTAATAAAATCAACATAGTATTGGAATAAAAACAGACCTGAAGATCAATAGAATAGATTAGAAGATACAGCTACAACTACAAACACACTCAGTCACCTTATCTTTGATAAAGGGGCCAACCACATTCACTGGAAGAAAGGTAAACTCTGTAATAAATGGTGCTAAAAAATTTGCTCTCCATATGCTGAAAACTAAAACTAGACCCATGCCTATCACCATGTATTAAAGTAAAGTCTAAATGGATCAAAGATCTGAATATTAAAACAGAAACACTAAATCTGTTGGAAGACAAAGTAGGTAAAAATCTTGACAACATAGGGGTAGGTAGAGAACTCGTGAACAAGAATCAAACCGCACAGGAAATACTTCCCAGAATCAATAACTGGGATCATATCTTATTAAAGAGTTTCTGCATGTCGAAAGAAATCTCCAGCAGAGTGAAAAGAAAACCCACCAATTGGGAAAAATCCTAAGTGAACTGTCTCTCAGAAGAAAGACTTCTGTCTAGAACATACAAATAATTAAAAAACAAATCAGACTCCCAAAATTCAAAGACCAAATCCAAAAATGGGCATCTGAGATGAATACACAGTTCTCAGATGAAGAAATGCACATGGCAAATAAATACATGAAAAAATGTTCATCATCATTAGTCAGTAGAGAAATGCAAATTAAAACCACACTGAGATTCCATCTCATTCAGAAAGAATGACCAGGATTAAAGAAAGCTACCAACAACAAATGCTGGAGAGGCTGTGGGGAAAAAGGAACTCTTCTGCACTGTTGGAGGGAGTGTAGACTGGTGCAACCACTGTGGAAGTCAGTCTCGAGATTCCTCAAAAAGTTTGGGTTGGAAGTCCCATTTGACACAGCTATTCCACTTCTGGGCATATTCACAGGAGAAATGAAACACCATACCACAGTGACATATGTGCACAATTTGCAATAGCCAGATCTTGGAAACAACCTAAGTGCCCATCAACTGAAGAATGGATAAAAAAATGTAGTATTTTTATACAATGGAGTACTACTTGGCTATAAAGAATGATCACATTGAGATATTTATAAGTAAATGGATGCAACTTGAGGCCACACTCACAAGTGAAAGAAATCAAACTCACATGTATAAATACCATAGTCTCCCTATTGTAAAAAATGGCAAGAATACATAAGATTGTATGTTAATCTGATGGTTCCCCATCACATTGCTTTGAAGTCTTAAAATGTTTTCATTTATTGGTTGCAATGGTTTTATTCTGTTTTGTTTGATTTTATTTTGTGTGAAGGTATAAACAGCTACTTTGAAGAAAACAAGACATTATGGCATCCATTGCTGATTTAATATCATCTTGCTTTGAAGTTCTACCATGCTTTTGTTCCATTGGTTCTACCACATTGTATCTTATGGAATTTTAATATGTATGATTGTATAAACAAATTTTTTAAGGAAAATGACATATTATAGTAGCCATTGTTCATTATCATTTATTTGGTTTTGAATGTCCTGTAATACTTTCATTCTCTCAAATGGTTTTATACTATTTTGTTATGTTTGATATTATTGTGTGTGAAGGTACACTCAACTATTTCAAAGAAAATAGACATTGTGGTAGCTACTGTTGATACCTAGTTGTCTTGTCGTGCAGTGCTTGTTGCTTGCATTGTAACCATTGTTCTGATTTTCTTTGTTCTGTTCTCTTTTGTTTTATTCTGTTTAAAATATAATAAAAATAAATCAAATAAGGGAGGCTATTTTCTAGTATTGTATGTATTTGATGGAATTGTTAATCTTAGTGTCATAAGAAAAAAATTAATTGTGAAAAGAGAAGTTAAATCCTTATCATTTGCAAATGTTATGCTTCTCCAAATAGAAAATGCAGAGAAGTCTATATGCCATTATAAAAATATGATTTGAAAAGCATATCAAATATCTTTTCAATATGCAAAATTGATGGACTCAAAAAGTAATCAAATAGGAAATGTCATAATATTAAAAAGATCCAATTCATGATAATAATGATTATTACAAATTCTCCAGAACTAACTCTAACAAGGGATGCACATGACCTTTACGATGAACAAATTTAAAACTTTGTCAAAAAATGTAAGCAAAGATTTAATTAAAATAATTGATAGTATTCACATTTATTTAAAAAACTGAATATTATATAAATTTTTATATAGTTAATTTCTAAAGTAAGTGAAATTCCAAAATTTAGTTGCCCATGGCCAAAGTAACCAGTTACTTCAGTTTTGGTGGCTTAAAACAATAGAGATTTATTTTCTCATACTTTTGGAGACCAGCAATCCAAAATTCATCAATGAGTTTAAATTAAGATGTTGATAAGACTACAGTGCTTCTTGAACTTTGGAGAAGCATATATTTCTTATTGGTTACTGCAATTACTTGTCTTATAGTTGTACCACTCCAATTTCTACTCTGCCTTTATATGTGTTCAAATCTTCTATCTCTTAAAACATGCATATGATTGTACCTAGGTTCAGTTGGAAAATCTCCCCATCTCCCCTTAACTTAATCATGTCTGGCAAGATTTTTTTCAATAAGGAAAGGTTCACAGATTCTAGGGTTTAGTAAGTGGATGTCTTGGGGTGAGGGATATTTTTCTGGCCTTCTGCAGTTCAAATGTGATTCCCAAAGATTCATGTCCATCTCACATGCAAAACAGAGTCATCTCATCTCCACATTCCTGATAGTCTCAATCCATACAATATCAACTCCAGTGCAAACTACTATGTAAGTATCATTAGTTCAAAGTTTAAAATCTTATCATTTAAATCAGGTGTGGGTGAGATTCTGCATGTGATCTCTCCTGGGCTAAAATATGTTTCAACCTGTAAATCTGTGGAACTAGGAAATAATTTATACACTTTAAAACACAATGATTGAATAGATGTAGTATAATAGGACATTTGTATTACAGAAAGTAAAAAATAAAGGAACAAAGAGGTGACTTAGTCCCAAAAGATTTTAAAATCTAGCAGTGCAAATTTTAAGGCCAAAGAACAATTCTCTGCAACTCAAAACACAGCCCTCTGAGTCTTTAGCTCTTTCCTTTGGACTCTTGGGTCTAGTTTGTGCCTCTGTTGCTGCTCTGGCCTCCAAATGCCAGTTCTACCCTCAAAGTCATCCTTCCCCTTTTTATTAAAGAGTAATATCATTAAGTCCTAATTCCTTTTTCTTAATAGTGAATTCCTCAATTTTCCTTTCTCCTTTCACATTTTATTATACTCAGTAAGAAGAAATAAGAGTGCACCTTCACTGCACTTCTTAAAAGTCTTCTTGGATGAATATACAGGCTTATCACTTGCAAATTCTACTTTCTATCCATTTGGACTAAGTTTCCTGCCATTTTACAGCAAGGGTGATGTCCTTTCCATTTTCCAATTATGTGCTTGTTACTTTCTTTGAATCTCACTAGTGGTGGCTTTAATATTCAATTTATACATTGTATTTATGATAATGTGACTGTTTACTTAAGATGATACAAAACTTCTTTATTGTGTTCCTAAAATTCCTCTGAGCCCATTTAACATCCATACTTCTACCAATAATCTATTCAAGTAAGTTAACACTCTTTCTTTCATGTACCACAGAATTTTGCTGACCTCTGCCCATTATCCAAATCCAAATCCACTTCTACATTTTTAGCTATTTGTTAAAGTAGCATAATATTTCCAGGTACCAAAATTTGCATTTGTTTTCCTATTGTCTGTAACAAATCACAATTTTGGTACTTTAAAACAATTAAAAATTATTTCAAAGGTCGAGTCCAGAACTCTAAAATGGGTATCATGAAGTCAAAATCAAGATTTTTAACAAGGCTCTGTTACTTTTAGAGCAGTGGTGATGACCTTTTTAGAACTTTCAATGATACAAACTGCCTGCTATGTCATGCATGCCATAGGTTCGCCAACATTGCTCCAGAGGCTCTAAGAAAAATCTGTTCTTACTACCATTCCTTGGCTTGTGGCTGCATCACTATAATCTCAACTGCTGTCCTGTCTTCATTTCACATTCGTGTGTGTGTGTGTGTGTGTGTTATGATTTTCTTCTGCCTCCCTCCCTCTTATAATTCACATACAATTATGTCTAGGGAACATCAAGAATAATCCAGAATAATATCCCCATTTTAATATCCTTCACTTCATTACATCTGCAAAGATTCTTCCCTTCTCCCAAATTAAGGAACATGTTTGGTTTCTAAGAATAATGATGTGAATACATAGGGGAGGGCTTCCAATTTTTAGCCCACTACAATATTTCTTTAAAATTGATAAATGGATTCTAAAATACATACTGAAAAATGAAGTGTTAAGAAATACCAAAACTTTAAGAAGAGAGAGAATTGTCCCTGGAGATATTAAAACTCACAAGTAAACTTTAAGACATGAGGAATTACCTTTTGAGCAGAAAAATAAACAGATAGGCTATTAGATTGGAATAGATAACTCAGAAACTGATCCATAAAGATAAGGGCATTTGTTAAATCACAGAGCTAGCATTACACATCTAAGTGCAAAAGATGGATTATTCAATGCATGATATTTGCACAATTAGTGATCCAGATGGTAGAAAATAAAATGAAACTTCTATCAAACATGACATACAATAACTTCTATATGGAAAGAGCTCAATGTTAGTACAAATCCTTCATCTTTAGAGGAAAATACCAGTATTAACTTGATACAAGATAGGATTGTTTAATTAAGGAATAAAATCACATAGATTAAAAAAGACTATATTAAAAATTTAAACTTCTTTGGTTCAAAATCAAAACACCATTAACAAAGTTTATAAGCCAGAGATAGAAGATATTTAGAATTTATATAATCACCCAAAGGATTAGCATGTGAAATAGAGAAAGAAGCCTTGAAAATATTTAAGAAAACCAAAATAGAACCTTTATAGGATAATGAACAAAGAAGAGGTATCATAATCTATGGGAATGTGAAAAGTTTCTCAGTCATACAACCATATTCTTTAGTATGGAAAAATAAAAGTTTTATGATGTGATGTGCAGGTGATAATACTAGCAATTTAAAATTCTTGTATGGTACTATGTATTTCTCTAATAATGTTAATATGTTATTTTATTATGTAGTAGCCCCAAGGATGTACGTATTCTATGGCTTAGAAGTACTACTATGCTCCTACCCTGGAGTGGTGCTGGTCAAAATAACATTTTGTGATGACTGAGATGGTTTACATTTCTCCTATGCAATATAGTAGTCACAATTCATGAATATACAATGTGTTTGATGAGTACCTGAAATATAGTTAATATGACTGAGAAATGAAAATTTAACTTTAAAATATTTTAACAATTTAAATTGCATATAGTTAAATTCTACTGTATTATCCATAGCTTTAGAAGAATTCTTGTGTGTACATAACCCATAAAAAGACTGTCATTCAATGATGTATCTTTTCTAAAAGCTAAAAATTGGAAATATTTTAAATATTCATAAATAGAGAATGGGTAAATTTGGGTGTCTTGAGGTAGTTAGAATAAACAAACTAGAACTATGCATGTTACATTTGTTGTGGGAAAATACTAAACTGACATAAAAATGACAACATATCATTTTATGGCTTAAATAATTTTTAAGCTTATTGCTTGCTCACCTGATAGTACTATGAGCAGTGCAGTCAGGCAGGACAGAGCTGTCACCTAGAAACTCAGGTTCTGTCTTTGTCCCTCTGGACATTTCTCTTAAACCTCACCTTGTTTAATTTTCTGACGTCTGTGATTCAGAAACAGAATGAAAGAGAGGAGGCAAGAGGAAGTCTGCCCAGGTTAAAGGGAATAAAGGAACAGTGTCCTGTCTGTGGATAATTTAAAAAGCAGTTTATTCAAGACAGCTTAGGAAAGTGTTTCCTGGAGTTCATCCATACAGGCCCTCAGAAGTCACTGTACCAACAGGGCCAAACTATTGCTCCCAATTTTGGTAGATTTTGTCAACATTTACACGGTGCTGACTTGTCAGGCATGCATCATTCAAGAATTGTGGGGTCACAGAATCTTCTACCCAAATTTCAGAAGGAAACTTAGGAAACCAAGCAGTGTGTCCTAAAGAGGGCAGTGTGTAAGGCTGTAGGAGTGAAACCAAAATTGCAGTGGATACCCCAGGAAGTCAGGAATGCCAGGAAAATGAAACTTCCCCAGGAAAGCTACAGGATATGAGCAGAGCCAGTCCAGGAGAGGAGCCAAGTGGTCTGCCAATGGCAAGGACATAAGGGAGGGGATAACAAAGCCCTTTTCAGATCACATTTCAAGAAAATCTGCCCTGGATTCTGAACATGGAGCTACAAGATTTAATATTTTCCCTGCAGGGTTTTTATTTGACTTTGGTCCCATTACTCCCAATCCCCTGGGATGGGAATGTTTTTCCTGTGCCATTGTATATTGGAAGTGTTTCAGTTTCTTTTTCCTCATTATAGGGGCACACAGATAAGCATATCCTGAGCTCTCAGGAGAGACTTAGCACTTGGACTTTTCAGCAATGTTGGAACTGTTAAGACTTTGGTGACTGTTAGGAATAGAGTAATGCATTTTACATAATAAGATAGACATGAAGTGTGGGGCTAGGAGTGGGATGTTATGGCTTAGAGCTAAAGTATTCCTCAACTACTTCTTGGTGGCCATGGGATGAGTAGCATTCCTCTACAACTGTCTCCCACTTTGCCATTCTGCTGTGGAGCCAACCAACTGTAGACTGAATCCTCTGAAAACTAAGACAAAATAAAGCTCTTCTTCTTTAAGTTGTGGGTGTTAGGTACATATATTTTCCCAGTGACAGGAAAGTGACTAATATAACCCCTGAGTGATTAATACTATTATCTTGCAACATTCTTTGGTAAGTATTTAATAAACTTTTTTATTTGCAACACAGAGGAATTATGACATAGTTCTCTCCAGTCACAGGAGAAATCTTGGAGTATATTCATAATGTCCAGAGATACAGAATTTTATTGAAGGGTTTAGAAATTGGGAAAAAATTGATTAAACAAATTCCAGGTTCTGTCTTGTAGATACTATGAAACTGTTCATATAATCAAAATAATTTGATTTTGATAATATCGTAAGTAGAACTTCAGCCTCCTACATTTTGCACAATGTATGTTAGCAATTAAAACTGTAAACCTGCTCTAAATTTTTTAAAAAATATTTTCTATAACTGAACAGGAATGATGTGCCCACAAATTCCAATAGCAGAGACCTACTCTTTCAACCTTCCGTTGTTTGCAGCAATGAATATAACACAGTTTACCTCACCTATTCAGATATTGAAATGTGTATCTCCTATGAATGAGTTCCAGATGATATAGAAATCCTATTAGGCTTTAACTTGTTTTTTTCTAAACAAAACATTTCTGAGGCCCTAAAAAGGAGAAAATACAGCCAGAAGTTGTCATTTTAATATCCAATCCAGTTTCAGTTTTTAGGCAATCTTCCAGCTTATTGCCTTTCAGATTTGAGCAACGTGTATATCTCTGTTTTCTTTATTTGTTCTTCAAAGGCATATGTTGGCAACATCTACTCATATGTCATTAAAACTCTGACTTTCACATATTTCAGAAACAGGATCTGGTACATTTGGAGATTTGTACCTAATGAAGATGGCTTTGGGGGGAATCATAAGTACAAAATGTCTTGTAAAGCACAGTGTCACAAGTTGTTAAGAAATCATAAAGACAAGACATATTTCTGGTAGCAGGTAAATAGAGCAGTGGTAGGTAATTTGGCTTGCCTGATTCTTCCAGCCCCTGTCAAATGCTGTGGGTGGTTAGAATGTTGTCCAGGCAAGGGACTAAAAGTGGAGATAAGGTATGAGTAATGTATGATACTGAAAGGGCTTTTGTAGTGTCTGTAAGTCTTTCTAAATTCTGCACTGACAGTCTCTCATGTGATTCTTCAGCTATTCAAACAGAATAAAACCTCCCAAGTTATTTCCAGACACATGGTTTCTTTTATTTTGAATTACTCAGAGATCACCAAGCACACTGACAATGAAAACTTGGTCCTGATGACTCAATCCCCCCACCAAAATTGTGAACAACAAAAGGAATGATTCATACTATTAGTACCTGACACATAACAGATTTGTAATTACTACTTGTTTTTCTGAGCAATAACCTGAAGTTGACATCTTTTTATTCTTTTAGGTTTAAGGGAAAGTCAAATGTGAAGTGATGGACAATGTCACCCTGAAAAGGTTTTGTTATAATTTGAAACCCTCCTGGCTACCTGAAGGTGAGATGAAGTTAGAAGAAAGGTAAGTAAAGTAGATTGAGAGGCACTCAGAGGCCAAAATTTGATAGGTAGAATTTTACTCCTATCATCATACTCATATTTCTATTTATAATTCATGCCAGATAGTAGTATGGTGGAAAGGTGTTTGTGGTGCAAGTATGAGCTATGGACTTCAGTAGAATAGAAGAACAGGGCAACTTAAGGCAATTATTGATTTCACAGGGAAGAACTCATTCAGATGTAGGCACGGGAGGCCACTTTTATTCAAACAACTGAGAAGATGTCCTTAAAAGAGAAAACAGAAAAGAAACCACAGGGAAAAAATCAATAACACAAGAAGATAACTCTTTGAAAAAATCAATAACATTGGTAAAATTGATATATTAAGAGTATGTGAGACAATTGAAAGGGAGTTTATGGCCTATGTGTCCAAATATCTTTCCCATTTACCCAAGCAACTGTATTACTCATCTCATTAATTAAGATGTTGGTAGCTCTTTTTTAAAAATGAAAAGATTTGAAATAAATAAAATATGATATCATTAGCAGCTATTCATACCTTAGCACTGTTATAGATTGTGTGAAACCAGAGGAAGGAGACAAAATACAGGCAAGTTTTGATGAGGAACAAGTTTTGGTAGCAGGTTCAGAGGATACATAACATTTAGTCTTGTCAATGAAAGAGCAAAAGAATAATTGGTTGTGTCTTATGTTGAAAGATGATTCTAGTTGCATTTCCAGAATGTTTTCCCTTTTGAACTTTTGTACAAATGTGTAGATTTAAGTATGACTTCTGTTGAGCCATACTACTGTCTTTGTCTTTATATTTACTGTAGATGAAAGCAGAAATGGGGTCAAGTTCCATGTATTCAAAAATAGACTGTAGAAAGACAGAGAAGCAAGGTTTATTTTAAGACATGTGAAAGATACTATGTGTAAGTCAAGGAATACTCACACATCTACACAAACATGAAGGAAGGCTGACTGTATGTATAATCTTGATGGGCTATGAGATGCCCACAGAGTTGGTAAGATACTATTTCCAGATGTGTCTGTGAAGGTTTTCTAGAAGGACTTGGCATTAGAATCAGTGGACTAAATAAAGAAGATGGTCTTCAACAGTGTATGTAGCCTTCATTGTTACGGCTTATGTTCAGATGTCCACCCCTTCAAGCCTAATGCAATCATGAAGGCAACCAAATTTAGCATTTGTGATTGGTTCATTGTCTAGCACTTGGATTGGTGGTTTGAGGGCTACACTCCTGTATGCCCAGGGGCGGGGCCAGCACACAGTGTGATGGCAGGAAGAAGGCATGTCTTTCTCTTTTGTCCAGTTAACACTTTGTTGCAGAGGTGGCCATGAACTGCTGCCCCTTAGCCATGTCATTTTGCTTTGGAGCCAACTGAGTATGGACTGAAACCTCCAATCTGTATGAAATAAACCTTCCATTCCCTAACTTTGGACATCAGTTATTTCGTCTCAACAACACGAAAGAAAAGTAATTAAGACACTCATCAAATCCATCAAGGGATCAAATAGATAAAAAGGGTGAGGAAAGACAAAATCATACTCTCTGTTTAACTTGGACTATTAGTATTCTCCTATACTAGGACTTTGTACCATTAGTCTTAACCCAGTCTGTACTTGGGCTAGGTTATAGTACCAATATTCTTGTTTCTCCAGGATGTAGGTAGTAAACTGGAATGATTTGACTTCCATAATCATGTATTCCCGTATACTGTCTTTCTTCTTTTTCTTTCTGTTTTAGTCTTTTGGGGACTAGAAAATCTGAAATTAACTAATATCAGATTTCAGGGAACCAAAATATCACTGTGACCCTCAAGTCAGAGTAAGGACTCACAAAGGTCAAATGATCAATAGAGTTTTACCTCACAGTGGGTCTTTGGGTTTCCAAACCCATCCTGTGGTTATCTCCTTAATTCTAGAATACATAGTTGTAATAATCCATAGTTGCTTGAAGACCCCTCATGACGGTTTCATGACCTAAGGAGTGAGGGCTATTATGGTGGGAAAAAACAAGTGGAAACCATCAGAACTACCTTCCTAAGGAAAATAGCAAATCAAAAGCAATATAGTACTCCTTGAGCAGTTGTTGAGATTAGTGCCACCATTAGGGGTGTGAAATATGTAAGGCTGGTGATTCCTACCACATCCCCATCACTTCCCCTATTTAACCTGTTCAGAAGATAGATGGAACTTGGAGAATGACAGTTGATTATTCTAAGCTTAACCAAGTAATGATTCCAATTACAGCTACTGTACCAGATATGGAATTATTGCTTGAACAAATGAACATATCTCTTGGTACCCACTAATCTGGAAAATTATTTTTTCTCCATGCCTTTCCACTAAGGCCAACAATATACTTTCATTATCCTTCTAGAGGGATGTATCAGCTTTCCAGACCTGTGTCAGAACTAGTCCACATGAATATTCAGTATCCTTTCTTCACAAAAGATATCTCACTGGTCCATTGCATTGATGATATTATCTTGGCTGAATTTAGTAAGACACAAGTAGCAGCTAGGTTAGATTTATTGGTAAGACTTTTGCGTGCTAAAAATGTGAAATAAATTGGCCCAAATAAACTGAACTAAAGTTTCACATCTAACAGTAAAACTTTGAGAGATTCCCTGGTATGGGACATGTTGATATATTTCTTCTAAGGTGATGAATTTTGCGGCATCTGATCCCACCTATTAACCAGAAAAAGGCACAGTTTCCACTAAAACACCCACTGGATTTTGGAGGCAGCATAATTATCAGGAAGGCATGTTGCTCACCCATTTACTGTGGTTTTAGTTGATTTCATGAATTAGATATCTTTTATGACTATCTGACCCATGAAGCCATGTAGTTGTGCACACTAAGCAATACTTCATTATCAAATTGTTGTTGAGCAGTTTTCTATACTAATAGATGTCTGCAGTACAATGGTCACCATTTTGATCACCTTTTGTAATTGGGGAGGCCAAGGTAACTTGTATTAATCTCATGATGTCTTAATAAATCTAATATTGAAATATTTGTACAAGTTTTTCTTTTTCCTGATTTATATAATTTTAATGGAATATTTATATATGTTTGAGCCCAGGCCAGAGCTGAAAGCACAAATAAGTTATATGAAGAAATGGCCTAAATTTCCATGGTCCCCACTCCTTCTATTGTCTTCTATCTCAGACTCCACATATGGTCTAGTGGGAATTTACTGTTGAATGATCGACAGAGAAAGAGTTGGACTTGATTTATAGATGGTTCTGCACTAATATGCAGATACACCCTGGAAGTACATGGTTGCACTGAGACATTCCTGAAATACAGCAGTGAAAGAAAATCCTCTAAGTGATCAGAACATCAGGCAGCATACCTGGCTTTGTGCTTTTCTTGGAAAGACAAACACAAATATATGTAATTATATATAAGAGCTTATTGGCTACAGCCAATGGTTTGGTCAGATGGTCAGGACTTAGAATGAACATCATAAGAAAATTAGTGCCAAAGAAATTTGGAGAAGAGATATGTAGACAGACCTCTCTGATTGGTCGAATGTTTACTAAAGTGTAAGCTCAGCAGAGGAGGAAGCTAAAGTCAAGATGACTGTTTCATGGATACTTTTCATTCTCTTTCCTCAGCCATCTGTTATTGCTCAAAAAGTTTGAGCAAAGTGGTACTCGTAGCTATCCACAGGATCAGAAACATGGGCTTGCCCCCACCAGAGCCAACCTGTCGATGGCCACTGATTAATGATGTATCTGCCAGCAGCAGAGGCCAATACTGAATGCTTGATGTGGCCTCACTCCCACATTGATTATCTGGCTACCTGGGTGTGTGTGGTAACACTGGGCCATTTCTATCATGGAGATGATTCTTACTGGAATAGTAACTTATTCTGAATATGAATTTGCTTTAATGTATGAAATTCTTTGTGAAAACTTCTACGCAATGCCTTGTCTGCCATTGTTACGCACAGCATTGCTTCTGATCAAAGAACTCAATTTATAGAAAAGAAGTGTTGGAATTGGCCTAGGCTCATGAAAGTCATCATCATTATGTTCTGCACTGTTCTCAAACAGCTGGTTTAACAGAACGGTGGAACAGCCCTTTCAAGAATCAGTTCAAATGCCAGGTAGGGCTGGAGAAAGGTTCCCCAGAAGGCTGTGTATTTATGCTTTGACTCAGCATCTAAAATACGGTGCAAACCATCCTGCAGCCAGGATTCATGCATCCAAGAATCAAGTGGTGGAAATGACAGTGGCACAAGTTACTGTGACCCTGGTCTCACTAACAAGTTTTGCTCTTCCTGTTCCCAAGACTCTACTTTACCGACATATAGGAACTAGATCCAGAGAGAAGAATGTTTCCATCAGGATGCATGACAATGGTTCCACTGAGATGGAAGTTAAGATCACCACCACACCAATTTAAACTCATCATGCTTCTGAGTCAATGACACAGAAGAATTACGGTGCTGAGTTTGGTGATGGATTTAGATTACCATGAGAAATTTGGACTTCTAGAAATAGAGAAGAGTATGTCTGGAGTGCAAGAGATCTTTTAGTACAATATGTCTTTTAGTATTACCATGTCCTGTGATTAAGATCAATGGGAAATGATAACTATCTAATCCTGGCAGGATAAGTGACCCAGACACTTCAGGAATGAGAAACCATGTTATCCCTCCAGGAAAAGAACCAAGACATTCTAATGCTTGATGAAGGGCAGAGAGAGTACAGAATGGGTTATAGAAAAAAATTAATTACTTATAGCTGCTACAATTGCATTACCAGTTGCAGAAATGAGGACTATAATTTGAATATTTATTTCCTGTTGTTATAATTATGTTTGTATGTATTTATTAATATGCATAAGCAAATATCTGTTTGCTTTCCATCTTAATGATGTAGCCACTGGTGAATTTGACAGTAGTATGATCACACTAAAGATGAGGAGGAAGGGAAGATTTCATTGTGCCAAAGAAATAATGGATGAAGAGGCACAGAAAATTGGGTTTAAAGAAACTGTTAACAAACACAAAGAGAAAATGAATAAACCTCAAAATTAAAAATGGCCATACTCTCTCCATCCAAGCAAGAGATATTAAGCTGAAAAGAGAGGACAAAGAAATGTTATAAAAGTCAAAAAAAGGGGTCCATGACAAAAAGCATAAAAATAGAAGGGATTCATTTTGGAAAGAAAGTAATGTACCTCTCCCAGGAAAAGAAATAGAAGAGCATAAATCTAAAGGGAAAGTGAGTGTCAGTCTCAGACTTGAACTTGAGAGGAATGATTTGAATCACTATTTTGTTCTGTGTACACAAAATTTAAAAATAAACAGGAGACAAGAGAGCAACGGTAAAAACCTGGCTGAAGTAAGTAGCATGGAATTTGGATGGAGCATTTAAACAGATCACACAATTGGCCACAAATATTTAGTTATATAGTATCATTTTACTACCTGCTAATTAATTCAATAAGATTTATAAAGATTAAATTGGTATTGTGAGATGCTGGAAAATTTTATTTCCTGATCCTACGCACTCACACTCATAAGAGCCAAAACCCTGGTTGTCAATGGTTACATCACTGTGATTCAGAAGAAAGCTGTTCCACATTAGTAAATTAGATTAAAAACACATTGTTACTTTCAACATTAGCAAAAGCCACATGGTATTTTGCTACAAAGCAGAAGATTAGTGAGCACAAAATCTTTCTCTCCAAAGCAAGGTGGTATGGATGGTAATAAGGTCTTACTCACACCTCAGGGATGCATGAGTCATTCGTATTTAAAAAGTAGAATTAACTATGAAGAAATAGAGCAAAGGCATTGTTCATCAGAAAGAGCAGAACATGAGGCAGAAATGAAGTACAGACAGAGCTACATGAGTGAAGCCAAAGGAAATCTGGTAAAAATAATAGTATAAGGAAAGAGAAAAATGATTAGGAAATGGAAACCAGTGCCTGCCATGATTAGCTGGATTAAAGAGACAACAGCAATAAGAATTATAAATTAAAATGGGAGGAGATTTTTTTGTATGCTCATTTTCTTCTTTACTAAGAGGGAATTGAATTGAAATAGAATTTTAATTCAAGAATAAAACTAGGCATGCACACAACAGTACATAACTGGTATCTCACGTAGGTGTGTTTCAAGCTAGGTCATTACAGAGGAGACTCTGTATTCCTGATCCATCTTTGTGGCTCATCTCAAAAGGAACCGGCCTTTGGACATTTGTAGGCAAATAAAATAAACTTGCTTCATTCTGCTGTATGCCTAATGATGTCTGTGAAATAGGTAGCCTTTGGTTGTGATAGCCATATGACCACGGGTTTCTAACTCTTCAGTCACATTTCAGACAGGTCCTAGGAGACAAAATATCCTGAGAAATTCAGGCAGCATCACCAGAATCAATGAAGCATTTCCTAATAGAGCACTAGTATGGACACAGTTGGAGGAGAATGCTGAAAAGGGTGAGCCACTAAGAGCTAGAATTCACTGTCGAATCCACTGGAAACTCACAACCAGTTTCAGTTGAAATCAGCTGTACTAAGGACGCAGGACTCCAGCAAGTAGAAAGCCCTCATGATTTCACTCAGGTTCATGGCTGGTAAAACAATCAAGAAAGTGGATTATGTGTCAGAAAACCTCATATAAGCAAGTGAAAGAAACTACAATGATCCATATGGTGACTAGAGTTGGAGACATCAATATAAACTTGTATTTAGCTTAATATAGAAACAAACAATTACACACAGCAATGTTGTCGTAGGTAATTATAGGTACTTTTTAGGTATTTGTATCTACACCGAGTTCAAATAGGAACATGTATTACCTTGTTCTGCCAAGTGAGAACGCATTCATAGTCAGTTAAAGGATCATCTAATGCACATTCTTTATAGCCAGAACTTCATTTCTCATAATGCTCTCCAATAACAAGAGCCATGGTTCCTTGCAGAAATGACTGATTCTAGGATTGGGGTGGAAAATATACAAGATGAGCCTGAAGTATTTATTTAATCCAGAACCTAACAGGATGCTAAAAAAGAAAGAGGGAGAGAAAGAGAAAGAGAAAAAGAAAGAGAGAGAGAACTACCACGATGGGGCTATATCAAAGCAAAACAAAAGCTAATTGAAAAGAGATTACATGGTCAAAGATGAAACAATTTAAGCTAAATAAATAGTATTGTTTTATAATCCAAAGTGCACAATAAACTTCCTAAATCTATACTGATATAAATAACTGATGAAATGTGCAAATACATGGAGGTGAGAAAACAAAATCTCCAGTGCAGAATAATTCCAAATATATGGAGCTACATGTTTCTCTTGGAGGGGCAGCATGATGCCTCATTCCTTGAGTGGGGTTCAGTGCAGTGACATCTTTCAAAAATTATAGCATGGAGAGGAAGATGTAACTTTATGGTGGAGAGACCTAATAAACACTACCTTTGCCAGGTAGTGGGACATGAGATGAGGCTGATAAAATTGTTATTTAAGCAGTTTACTTATCATAAATTGTGGTTTCATTAGATCCAACAGTTTTATAAGTGTATTTGTTTCCTCCAGATTTCCATTTTCAAAAAGGTTGTACTGCTAAGACCATGACTCCACTTTCCTATCCCTTGCTTCAGAATGTTAATTCTCTCTGATCATAAGAATTATCATTTATAGAAACCACCAGAATAAAATCTTGACCATGAGGGCAAACAATAGAATCAAATAACAGTGATTATGGGCAAATCTCCAGCCTTGAAAGACTTTCCCTCACTTAAAGGTAAGTAAACAAAAGTCACCATAGAATTTATGAAAACATTTTTCAACATTAAAAAATAAGGATATGTGCCAATTATAAAATTAGAAATGATTGATCACAAGAAAACAAGTAATTAAAAAGTAAAACTGCTTTATGTTCTCAATGAAAGATAAGGGAGCTTGATTTTATGATAATCCAAATAGAGATGAGTATACTTTACAATAAAACAAAAAATGATTTATTCCCAAAAGGATATAGGAATAAAGAGAAAGAAATCAAGAAGAAAAGAACATGGATACAGCTATGTGACTGAATTTGATTATTAAATCTAGAAGTCTTAGATCCATGCCATGTTAGAACTTAGGGCACTGAGCCAACCAGCAACTAGCCTGACGCACTGGTAAGTGACTGTGGTCTGGCAAGCCGTGGCCACCCCAGGGTGGGGAAATAAGAAGCAAGAGTGTTTCCTGAGATCCGCGCCAGGTTGGAACTTAGGGTGCTGAGCCAACCAGCAACCAGCCTGCTGCCTACTGGGGCGCGGGCTTAGAATCAAACATACCACATTCCCCTCTCCCCCATTAACAATTGGGGTCCAGGGATCTGGGTATCTCTTAGGAGGTGACTATATTTGGTACAGCAAGTGGGGGGAGTTTCCTTCTACTATCTCTGAAGGCAGATATTTTTGTCACCATTTTGCTTTGTCCTGATTAACGGTGTTGCTCTATTCAATACTCTGTGTTGATGTGTTCTATAATGTTGTGTATTCCTTTTGATTTTGCTGTACCTAGTAGAAGAACAACTATTGTGAAGACAATGAGATATACAATGTTGCCTATTACTGTTGTCCTGGTGACCTGCTGTGATGTTCTGTGTGAATTTTACCGCACTGTCTCAATTGGCTTTATTCCATCCTGTTTTGTTGTATATTACTACTTCCAAGTTAATAAAAATTAAATAAAAATAAAACAACAGAACATGAGAAAATGAGGTACCAAAATACCTCCAAAAACACCCACCTCCACCAAAGCTGATCCATGTGACATGAATGATGAGAAACTCAAAAACAAAACAACAGAATTATATAAGGTGATTAAAAAGGAAGTAACAACAACAAAACAGATCAATAAGGTACTGAGAAAGCTGAAACATAATATAACTAAACAGATGATGTAAAAGAGGAAAAGAAAATGCTCTAAAGGATATAACTGCATGTATGTTTAAGTGTGTGGGATTGATAACCATATTACCAGGTTTCTGTTGGATCATTGAACAGAACTGTTTGCAACCTCACTGTTTGTTCACTTTGTATGCCTTAATGTTGTAACATGAACAGCTATTTCTGGGAGGACAGTATGTGGTTTGTCAACTAGTGATTTCTTTATTTTTTTTTTTTGAGGTTCTGTATTGTTTCTACCCTTTTTACTGTATTGCTTTTTTTTCTCTTTAAATAAAATTTTAAAAAAATGAAAAAAAAATAAATCTAGAAGTATTTTGGTGGAATTTTTGGAGTTTTCTACCTAGAGTACCATGCCATTTGCAAATAATGTTAATTTTATAAAGTCAGCATTCAAAAGTTAATAGCATTCCTGGACACAAATAACAAATTCATAACAACAAAATTAGGGAGCATCGCGGCCTGACTCTTTGGAACTGGAACCTCCTGGACCCACAGAGTGGCCTGGGCTGTTTGGATTGAAAGTCTGCGGAGACCGGCATCTCAGCCTGACTGTTTCGGACTGGTATGCCCGCCATTCATCCGCAGGGAACTTCCCAGAGACCGGCCTCTGGGCCAGGTCTGTTTGGGACCATAGCCCCGCCCTTCACCTGCGGGAAATCTCCCAAAGACCAGCATCGCAGCCTGACTCTTTGGGACCAGGAAACTCCCAGACCCGCAGAGAGGTCTGGGCTGTTTGGATTGGGAATTTTGCGGAGACTGGCATCTTGGCCAGGTCTGTTTAGGACCGGGAACTTTGTAGAAACCAGCATTTTGGCCTGACTCTTTGGGACCTGTAGGCCCACCCTTCACTCGCAGGCAACCTCCTGGAGACCTGCCTGGAACAAAGTATGGTGGCCTGTCCTGGCTGAGATTCCACAGGCTCCAGATTGACAAACCCAGCATTTGCCTTACAACTTAGGGAGCCAGGAGGCCACAGAGGGGAGTTAGGACCCTGTGAGGAAGCCAAGAGCCTGTGGGGGAGCCACTGCCCCTCCAGGAACTGAGGGTGCAAGAGGTTATTCTCCACACATGCAGAGAAAGCATTGGAACACCACTCAAAGCAAGGAAATATAGAAAAATGACAAAAGGAAAGACCAAAAGGCAGGTTCAAAGCTCCAGCCCTCCCCAAGAAAGCATAGAAACCAGGTACATAGAAGAAAAAAGAAGCCATACACCTGAAATGTCTGAAATGATATCAAATGAAATGAATATGCAAATAGGAAAAGCTATGGAGAAATTCAAATCAGAAATACTTGCCCAGGTAAAAGAAGAATTGATAAAAATAGTGAAAGAAATAGTGAACACATCTAGTGAAGACACAGCTAAAAAATTAGAGGAACAAAGCAAACAGATAGAATCCCTGAATGAACAATATAAGACACAAACAGAATGCATAAAGCAGATTCAAAGAGATATACAGGAAATCAAAAATTCTATTGAAAGCTGTAAAAACTGCCTCAATGAAAGTGAAGATAAAATTTCAGACCTCGAAGATAAGATTGCAGCCAGTGAGCAAGAAAGACAAGATCTTTTAAAAATAACAAAGAATCAGGAAATAACAATTCAACGCCTGCAAGATGTTGCAAAGAAAAATAACATAAGATTAATAGGGATCAATGAAAAAGAAGGGGACATCCCAAATGATAGCAAGAGGATATTTACAGAAGTAAGAGCTGAAAACCTCCCAAACATCAGAAGAAAAACTGACATCTGGATAAGTGAAGCATATAGATCTCCAAACAGCCATAACCAAAATAAAACTACACTCAGACACATAATAATCACCATCCCAGAAATCCAACATAAGAATAGAA
>PVJX010025657.1:0-26690 GCA_004027295.1 Dolichotis patagonum | reverse complement strand
CTTTTTTATCAAAAATGAGATATTATAATACCCATTGATCATTTTCTGTTATTCGGTTCAGAAAGTCCTGGAATTCTTTCACTATATGCATGGCTTTATACTATTGTGTTATGTTTGATATTATTGTAATTGAAACTATGCTCAACTATAGCAGAGTAAGAGATATGGTGTTAGATACTGTTGATGTCCAGTTGACTTACTGTAAAGTACTGTGTTGCCTATGTTGTCCTCTTCTGATCTGCTCTGTACTGCCCCCTTTTGTTTCATTCTCTTTTAAATTAAAAAATAAATAAATAAATAAGAATAACCAACTCACATTAGCACTTGATAGCCTGGTCATGATCTGTTAGCAAAGCTCACAGAAGTAGGATGAGAGCATCTACGCAAAACCTCCTCTTTCACAACTTCGTTTACATCAGTACTGTAAGTCACTTCTGGTCAGTACTTCTGCAGGCTTTTGGATAGCTTCTTTCAACTATATCTAAAATAAGAGTTAGCCATATTCAAAAAATACGCCTAAACATGAAAAGCCCTGGCTTTGCTTCTGAGCTCCTTCACTGACCAAGAATGATATGGGTGATACACACACCATGCCTTGAGAGAAAGAGAGAAGCGTAGAGAGGTGAATTCAGTCACCCTGATCTGTGGTGTGCAATTAAGTATTCAAGAGTGTGAATTTTTGTGCCCCTCTGCCTCTGTGACCTTGAGCAAAGTACGTCTTCATTTCTTTATTTGTTAAAATGGTTCATTGTGATGATTAGATGAATAAATATATGTAAACACTTCAAATAGTGACTGGAAGATGGTAAGCACCATAAAGCGTTTGATATTACTGTTATTTACATTAGCATTAGCTTTATTTAATAACTACATTTTCTGAAACCCGTTTTTTAATACCAACTGGACATATTTCATGTGGCGAAAAGAAGAGAGACACTTTTTAATTAAAAATGTCTTTGAGTTTTTTGTTGAATAAGTGATCCTTATTAAATGAAATAAACTTTGCTCCATAGAAAATAAGTGAAATAAGACATCTATCTTTGGAACTGTTTAACCTAAGCATCAATATCAACATTAAGAATGACAGAAATATAATAGTTACTTTCTTATTTTGACAACCAAAATTCATTACAGTTTACAATGTAGGCATCTTTTTTTTATTCATTTACCTGTTTTTTACAGCCCTTCCTTTCAATGTATTTCTCTCTGTCTGTCTGTCTGTCTCTCTCTCTCTGTCTCTCTCTTTCTCTTTCTCTAATTTCTTTTCATGTGCATACTAAGCCTAAGCTCTACCACTGAGCAACATCCTCAACTCCTTAAGAACATTTTAAATGACTTTTGGTCCAACCATTATAAATATAAACAAATATTAAAAGATATTTCACTCTAGGAATTTATTAATAATCTTTAGTTGCAAAACCCAATGGCTTCTTCTCAATTCTCATTGTTCTTGATAAAATTTCAAGAGCACTTAACACTATGTACCCATTGCTCAAAAACCCTGTCCTTGACCCAGACCAGGCTCCACTTTGATCCTTCTCTATCTCCCCACCTCCAACTGTCCTAACTCCAGGGGCTGAAAATTTACAAAGCATTTAAAATTCAGTATCAAGGAATATAACACACAGAATGAGTGCTAAGTTTACTGTCTTAAAAAGTACTCAATATAACCTTATTGAATGGATGAATGAAATAAGTCTACTCTGAGATAGTATATAATTCTAGAAGACAGCCTATATTTACAGAATCAAGTTAATCACGCACTAGAAATTTAGAGGAGATTGAAATAGGGACTGGAAGGATTGAAAAGGTTTCATAAACAAGATTGATTCGGATTGTGGCAACTGGGATCCAGGTGAACAGCAGTGCAAGAAGGGCGAGATGAGACCCTCCCATCACAGCTGCCGGGATCCAGACGGACAGTGTGGGAAAGCCCAGGGGATGGCTGCTCCTTTTCCTCCAGCTGGGATCCATGTGGAAAGACACAGAGACTGGTGGGAATGTCAGTCCCATAGTAGGTCCCCCAGCCAGGGTACATAGGATGGACAGACGGGACTAATGGTGTGAAACTGTTGGAAGCAACAGTAACAATGCAAGCCAGCAGCTGGAAAGTTAGGTGAACCAGTGTTGTGCTTGGAAACAAAGACATACAGAACAGAAATAGGCAGGTGAGACTGACCACCCCCCTTCTCTCTTTTTCTTTTTTCTTATCTTTTTTCTTTCTATTTTCTAAATGGTGGAGGAGAACTATAGCCACAGAAAATTAATCCCATTCCCCAAATGCAGAGAACAAGTTTAGTGAATCCTTTGCTTAATCATTCTTTCTCCTCTGCCTTCTTCTCTAGTTTCCCAAATCTTACATGATCATCCTTTGTCTTCTAGCCTGGCTTCTACTTTTCTTTTCGATTATCTCTGTTTTAGCCACTATCTTTCTTAAATTTCCCCACGATAAGGTAAAACTACTCTACCAAAGGGAAATGCTTTGCATATAAGCTCCAAGTTTATGATTGGCTCTGTAATATAATTGTAGATTTTGCTCCTAAAGTACAAAATTAATAATTATCACACTTTATCAGTTTCTAAACTGTGCTTGATGTTGCTGTTATTGCTAATTATACTACTTTAGCTATGATGTCATATCTGTTGTTCTCCCTTTTGTAACAATACTGGAAAGTTCTGGGATAATAACCTTACCACATCCTAGCACCTAAGCACTGGGGACTGAGCCAAACAGACACCAACATCTCACTCTTAACTAATTGGAAAGGTATGATCTTGGAATGGACACAAACCAGGAATCTCCTACATGGAGAAGACATCTCTGAAGAACAAACCTTAAATAAAGGGGCCTTGACACTAATGATAAATATGCTACCCATTACAAAAACTTACAAGGATCAACACAGAAAATAAAACGACAAGATGCAGAAGCAAAATGTAACCTCAGACCTCCAGTCCAGTCAGAACAAGTTCAGGAGACAATGAGATCAAGGGAAATGGAAGAAACACACTTGACATTTCTGAAATGATAACAACTGAAGTTAAGAAGCAAATCCATGAGGCTACAGGGGAAATCAGATCAGAAATAATCTCTCAGGTTAAAAAAAAAAAAAGAAATGTCAACATTTATAAAGGAATTGCTCAGTAAATCTAGAGTAGATATAGATTTTTAAAAAATAGATGATGATAGGAATAGCATGGAAATTGTGAATGATCAATATAGGAAACAAATAGAATGCATGAAATGGTTTCAAACAGATATCCAGGATATTAAAATTTCAACTGAAAGCTGAAAAACCACTTGAATGAAGACAGACTTTCAGATCTCAAAGACAGGATCTCGGCTAGCAATCATGAAAGGAAAGATCTCTTGAAAATAACAGAAGATCATGAAATAACAATCTAGCAGTTGCAAGAGGACGCAAAGATAAATAGCATAAGAATAATTGATGTCAGTGAAAAAGCAGGGATCAATACGAATGACCAAAAAAATTTTTACAGAGGTAATAGCACAAAATTTCCCAAGCATGAGAAAAGAATGTGACATACAGATAAGTATGAGGCATATAGAACTCCAATTAGCCACAACCAAAATAAATCTACACCTAAACATAAAATAATCAAGATCTTCAAAATTCAGCACAAGAACAGAATATTAAAAGCTGTTAGAGAAAAGAAACAGATCACCTATAAAGGAAAGCCCATCAGAATCATGGCAGACTTCTCAACACAAACCCTCAAGTCAAGAAGAGTTTGGAATGAAGTATTTCAAGTTCTGCAAGAAAACACCTTCCAACCCAGAGTGATGTACCATGCTAAACTGTCTTTCAAAATTAATGGAGACATATGATATGTCCATGACAAAAAAACAAGTGAAGAAATTCATGACCACCAAACCAACCCTTCAAAAGGTACTGAAAGATATTCTAGACAGATATAAAAATGACCATGACTCCAAAAATAGCAACAGAAAGAAACCACCAATCAGAGCAAGCAATTAAACAGAGGGGGAAAACAGGGAACTAACAATAAGAAAATAACATGACAAAGACAAGCCATTACATATCAGTTATAACCATCAATGTAAATTGCCTCAATTCACCATTCAAAAGAAACAGACTGGCAGGATGGATCAAAAAGCAAAATCCAACAATATGCTTGTATAAGAAACACATTTAACTCAAAAAGA
This sequence comes from Dolichotis patagonum, assembly GCA_004027295.1. Taxonomy (NCBI): domain Eukaryota; kingdom Metazoa; phylum Chordata; class Mammalia; order Rodentia; family Caviidae; genus Dolichotis; species Dolichotis patagonum. The sequence goes on along the minus strand of PVJX010025657.1, from coordinate 22,501 downwards.
AATTCACAGACTGAAAGTCAAAGGATGGAAAACAATAATCCATACAACAGGAACCCAGAAAAAAAGCAAGGGTAGCTATACTGTTTGTAGACAATATGAATTTCAAACCAAGAATCATAAAAAGAGATAAAGAAACTCACTACATACTTGTAGAGGAAAAATTCTAGAGAAGGAGATAACAATCATAAATATGTGTGCTCCAAATATCGAAGCACTCAACTATATAAAATAAATATTAATAGACATGAAAGTCAAATGAGCAATAACACAATTGTAATGAGGGACCTTAATACTCCACTGGCACAAATATATAGATCAACCAGACAAAAAATCAGCAAACAAATACCAGAACTGATCAAACCTGTGAACAAATGGACTTAGTAGATGTTTACAGAGTGTCCCACTCAACAATATCAGAATGCACATTTTTCTCAACTACACATGAAATGTTCTTTAAAATAGACCATATATTAGCTCACAGAACACGCTTAAGTAAATGCAAAGAAATTGAAATTATCCCATGCATATTATCTGACCACAGTGCAATGAAATGGGAAATTAATGACAAAATAAACCACAAAAACTCCATAATGTATGAAAATTAAATAACAACCTTCTGAGCAACCAATGAGTCATGGATGAAATTAAAGAAAAAAATTAAACAATATCTAAAATTAAATGAAAATTCAAATACAACATACTGGAACCCATGGAACACAATGAAAGTAGTCTTAAGTGGGAAATTTATGATGGTGAATTCTCACATCAGGAAAACAGAACAAGCACAAATAAACAACCTACAACTACAAACACACTCAGCCACATTATCTTTGGCAAAGGATCCAAACAGGTCCACAGGAAGAAAGATAGCCTCTTTAATAAATGACGTGGAGGACCAGAAATATAGCTTAGTGTCACAAGTGCCTGCCTCACAAGCACAAAGTACTGAGTTCAATTCCTGGTACCAAAAATAAATAAATAGTGTTGGAAAAATTGGCTTTCCTCATGCCAAAGCCTAAAACTAGACACACATCTATCATGATGCACTAAACCGAAGTAAAACAGGATCAAGGATCTAAATATTAAAACAGAAACACTAAGTCTACTGGAAGAGAACATAAGTTGAAATATTGAAGACATAGGTATAAGTACAATGCTCATGACTGAAACCCAGACTGCATAGGAATACTTCTAATAATCAACAACTGGGATCTCACCTTATTAAAAAGCTTTTACACAGAAAAAAAAATCACCAACAAAGTGATAAGACAACCCACAGAGTAGTGAAAAAATTTTAGCCAACTGTCCTTTAGATAAAGGACTACTAGCAGAAAACATAAAAGAATTGAAAAAAATCAGACACCTCAGATTCAATGACCCAATCCAAAAATAAGCATTTGAGATGAACACAATTGTCAGATCAAGAAATACAAATGCAAATAAATATAGGAAAAAATGTTCAGCATCACTGTTCATTCAAGAGATGAAAATTAAAACACTGAGATTCTATTTCACCCCAGAAAGAATGGCCACCATCAAGAACAAGTTGTGGGGAAAAGGAACACTTCTTCACTGTCGGTGGGAGTATAGGCTGGTGCAGCCGCTGTGGAGATTCCTCAAAAAGTAGGATTAGAGGTCCCATCCCACTCAGCTATTCCTCTTCTGGGTATCTTCCCAGAAGAATTAAAAATATCATACCACAGCAATATATGTGCACCCATGATTATAGCAGAACAATTTGTAATAGCTAAATATTGGAAACAACCCAAATGCCTGTCAACTGAAAAATGGATTAGAAATATCTGGCATTTTTATACAAGGGAGTACTGCTCAGCCATAAAGGATAAACTGGAGACTTGTTATGGACTGAAAACTGATAGTCAACTTAACATCCACTGATTTAAATCAGCATGGTGCTGTGTGTAGATGGCCCACCTGAGGAAAGTTGCGAGCATGAATAGAGATGTCGAGAAGAAGAGGTGGGCATTGTGAGTTCTCCTAAGTGTTGCTGTTTTGAGCCATTGGTTCTGGAGGAGCTCATCGTGACTAGCTTCCCCAGTGTGAGTTCGGCCATTGTCATAGGAGGAGCTCGGGACCTTGTTGGTGAGAGTGGCTGTGGTTCACTTTGGAGAAGCTCTGGTCCTTACATAGAGCATCACTTTCTGGCTCCAGAGGGGAAGATGTGTGCTGTTTAATCCCCAGGAGAAACTTGTCACACTGGCTTGTACTCAACTGTTCTTATTATTGGAAAAGCTCAGGACCTCTGTGTTGCTGAGGATGGTTGTGGTACTTTTCAGGGAACCCTGGTCCTTATTTTAAGCATGATTTCTTGGCTCCAGTATAAAACCCTCGACCTACCAACACAGCTCCTTCACCCTGCTCACATAGACTTTCTAGCTTCCATTGGTGACCTGTGGGCCTTCCCAGCACAGATCCACAAAAGAGATTCATGTGAGTCCTTCTCGTGGGCTCTAGACCTCTACTTGGACTCATGGGAGGCATTGTCATGGGCTCTAGGTTTTCATTTGGACTCACGTAGGACATTGCTGTGGGATCCAGGCCCTTGACAGAATATTCTGAGTCTTTAGTGTTGTGGACAGATTTCCTGCACTTTCTTGTATTTAACTCTGGGTGACCATCATAAAATATTATAAATTCTGTGTCCTGATTCTAATTGCTCTACTCACAACCCCTGACAACAGTAAGACTTTTATAAGGAAATGGATGCAACTTGAGACCATGCTCATAAGTAAAATAAATCAGACTCACATGTGTAAACATCATATTGTCTCCATTATGTGAGAATGGAAAGACTAAATAAGGTTCAAAATGTACACTAGATACTCTGAAATGGGAAAAAACTATTTAAAAGGAAAAAGCAACTAGGATGGGTGAAAGGGAAAAGGACAGTAGAGAAAAGGTAAAAAATGCAAGTGAGTTATACTATCAGTGTCTGTTAGTTCATTAAAAAGGAAGGTTTGTGCTAATATTGATTGGAGAAATTTTTATGCCTATATCTTGTACCTTGAGCAACTACCTTAAAGATAACAACTTTATAATAATGTATGAGCTATTATTATTCTCCTATTATTTGGTTATGAAATTTTAAAATTTTTTTCCCATTAAATAAAAATTAATTCTGGCTGTGCTGGGAAATGGGAACTATCTGAAAGGCAGTGGTAAAGGTGGAAATAGTCCAAGATAGAGAAATAATGAAAAGAAAATCTTGAAGGCAGGAAAGGGAATGATATTTTCTGGACCAAAAAGAAACCACAATGTGCAGGCTTTCAGGAGGTTAAGCGGTGAGGTTTGCCCAGGCAGAGAAGCACAAACTCAAGTCAGTAGTCACTGAGGTCACTGAGCTCGCTGAGAGCCATGTACGAGATTAAGCTGTCACCAATGCTAGGATAAAATTAGAAGAAAATCTAGAGACAGAGGCACCATCAGAGAGGTCATGATGTTATCCAGACATGAATGACCAAAGTTCAGTGTAGAATTGTGTCTAAAAAGTGGCAAAGGGGTTAATTTGTTAATTGTATTTGGAACTTATGGATATTCTCTGTTCTCATAGCATAATTATATGTTATTGTACTTACTTATACCTGTCTCCTCTGGTACTCTGCAAGCCCTGCCAGCTGTGCTGTGAGTCCTCCAGGCCCACAAACCCTTAGCCTTGGTCTGGTACCCAGCATCTAGCCAATCACGAGTCTTCCACACATGTTTTTAAATGAAAAAAATAAAAATAAAAGCCAGAATTTTGAATTTGAAGTTTTTGGTGGAGATAGAACAATGAATTTGAGATGAAATAATGAGATGAAATGTGGAGTTAAAGACTGAAAATATAGGACTAGCTAGACATCATGGCACACACCTGTAACACCCCCCCCACACACACACACACACCCTGGGAGACAAAGGCAGAAAGACTGTAGATTTAAGCCCAGTTGAGTAACTTAGGTCCTGTCTCAAAATAAAAAAGGGCTAGGAATTGTAGCTCAGTGTGAAGGGTCTTGAGTTCAGTCCCCTGGGGGAGGAGGAGAAGAAGGGAGAGGGGTTTGGGGAGAGGAGAGGGAAAAACAAGACAGGACTCTTCCCTTTAGAATGAAGGCAGTGGAGGATATAGCTCAGCGGCACAGTTCCTATCTGGCAAACACACAGGCCTGAGTTTGATTCCTGGCACCAATAAACAAGTAGAAGAAAGGCAGAGCTAAATATGGGATATGAGAAACCTTAACTGAAGTTCTCTCAGTGACTTTATATTGCCTCTGTGACAAGATGACTTTTCCTATCCGTGGTTTTATGGAAGATTTCCTTAGGAAGTCAAAACTAGAAATGCTCAGGTCTGCAGAACTCCAGCTGGGTGCAATCAAGAATCTCACATTTGTGTCTCTTAAGACAAAAAAGCAAATAAACAAAAAGTATACAGGGCAAACGTCCCTGGTTCTTCTAAATTTGTTTCCTTTACTTCTCTTTCCCCTTAACTTCTTCCCTTTTTCCTCTTTCATCCTGTTGCCTTTCCTGTCTTTGCCCCAACCTGGTACTTTCAGTGACAAGCCCAGCACACAGACAAGGGCACAAAGTGTCCTTTCAAGAAAACACTCAGGTTTCTCAGAGCATCATGGGTGGGGCCAGGCTGACTCAGTGGCCACTGGAGAACAATGCAGCCTCCTCCGTGTTTGCTCTGCTATCTTTTGTAGCTCTGCTTATCCAGAGAGATGTGGAGTCTTCTGTAGCCTGGAAGTCATACTGGTCTTGCTCAGTGCATTCTGCTTATATATGGAGAGAGAGAGAGAGAGAGAGAGAGAGAGAGAGGGAGAAAAGGAAATTCTTCTTATCTAAAAGGGGGAAAAAGCTAACCACAGCTATTATGACTATGATCTAAATTTCATTTTTTAAAGTATTTAGTCACCTCCACTTTTATTATGATATAAAAATATGAGCCCCAACAGGGCATGGTGGCATATGCCTGTAACCTCAGCACTCCGAGGCTGAAGCAGGAGGAGCACAGGTATGAACTCAGCTTGGGCAGAGTGTTTTTTGTTTTTGTTTTTTTTTTAATGGTTTGAAAAGATCTGGGTATGTAGCTCATTCCTGAGTATAAAGCCCAGCGCCAAAATCAATCAAAGAAGCAAACAAACAAAAATCAAAAGCACTTTAGAGAATCTGAACCTGCAGGTTTTGAGATTTTTATAGAGTACTTGTTTGTTTTGTGCTGGGGATGGAATACAAGATCTCGTGTACGCTAAGTACACCCACTACCATTAAACTAAACTGGCAGCCCCTTAGAGTAATTGTTAAAGAACTTCTTAGCTATAAGTTGGCTAATTATAACCTCCATCTTTGTAAGTATGGGCAGTAAAAATATTTACATTGGTGGAACCTCATAACAGAAATTTCAATTTTATACTGATTATATTATAGCCAAATTCCTTCAGGCTATATATGCAAATTATTTCAATAGAAAATTAATTAAAACAAGATGGAACTGGCTATAGTGGCACACACTTACAACCTCTACTACTAGAGAGGCAGAAGGATTGCAAGTTCAAGGCCAGTCTGAGCAATTTAGCAAGACCTTGTCTCAAAATTCAAATACATAAATAGAAATGGGGCTGGGGATATAGTTCAGTGTCACAAGGTTCAATCCCCAATTCCATTAAAGAAATAAACAAAAAGCTGTAAGGAACAAGGATTAGAAAGAAACAACACTGCTACAATTTACAGATGATATAATTTTCTAAATAGAAAATACGGAGCAATGTACAAAGAAGTATAGAAGAAACTTAAATGTATATTACTAAGTGAAAGAAGCCAACATGAAAAACTTTCTTATGTATGATTCCAACTATAACATTCTAGAAAAGGCAAAACTATGGAAACAGAGAAATGGTCAGTGGTTGTCAGGGGTTGAGAGTGGGGGAGGGAGGAATACCTAGTGAGCACAGAGGAATTTTAGGCAGTGAAACTATTTGGTATGATACTGTCATGGTGAATACATGCCACTGTGCATTTGTTAAAACTCATAGAATGTACAACTGGAACCTTAACATAAACAATGGACTTTGGGTGATAGTACTGTATAATTGTAGGTTCACTGATTGTAACACATATACCATTTTGGTACAGAACACTGATAGTAAGGGAACAGATTATCTAGGGTGCTCTAGAGAACCTATAGGAGATGACTGATGATAGATAGATGATAACTATAAAAGAGATTTATTATGGGGTTTGTCTTGTGCAATTATGGAGGACAATACATCCCATGATATACATCTCTAACCTGGGGAATCAGAAAAGCTGATGCTATGATTCAGTCTCAGCCCAAAGACTAGAGAAGCAGGGCAACTGAGGTCTAAAGAGAAGATACATATTACAGTTCAAAAAAAGAAAGAAACAAATTCGCATTTCCTCTGCTTTTTTTGGCTTATTTCAGACCTCGATGAATTAGATGATATCGACTCACACTGATGAGAGTGTTTTTTTACTGTACCAAATTATATGCCTATCTCATCAGAAAACACCCTCCACAGATAAACCCCAAAATCATATTTCACAAGCTGTCTGGGCATTCCTCAGCCTAGTCAAGTTGACATAGTAAAATTAGCACTCACAAGGACAATATGTGTATATGGGGGTAGAGAGCACACAAGACATTTTTTATGTGGATTAATTATTATTTATTGAAAAGCAAAGTAGTATTTTTTAAACTATCAATTTTAGTTTTTAGTATGATGAATAGATATAAGCACAAATAAAACAAAGCACTTTGCTGTTCTCAATAATTTTCAAGAATAAAAAGGGATCCTGAGGGCAGAAAGTCTGAAAACTGCTGGTCTAGACCATAGCTGGGTGTTCAAAAATGGTTGGTAAATTATGGAACTAATGACTCACTGTCAATTTCAATGTCACTTTCAGTTTTCCTTATATGAATTTAACATTTTTTAATCAATCAAAAGAAACCAGTATAAGTGATACAAGACTACAAAGCCTTACAAAATCAACAATAGTTACCATAATACCTTTTGTTGTCTTCAAAATAGCTGCAGATACCTTTGGACGTGGTAAAAATTGAACAGAACAGAATAGAATAGAAACAATAAAAACAAAACAATGAATGCAATAAAGGACTTCAAAACAAGCCAACAGTAAATCCAAAATGGCTACCATAATAGTCTTGCTACCTTTCAAACAGCTGCTTATGTCATCAGATTTAACATAATCAAACAAAACAAAAGAAAATAAAACACAACACAACAAAACAATGAAAATGATACGGTTTCCAGGCAGGGATCACTTCCTGTTGAGTCTTTGTTCTCTCCCTCTACAGTCCCTGAATGGTGCTGACTCACAGAGAGAGGCTTGAGTCTCCACAAAATATTTTTTAATTTTCCAGTCAATCATGTCATGAACCTAAACTTGCCATAAAAAATGTCTTTTTCATAAAGGAGATTTTTGGTACTAATAAAAAATATAAAGTAAACAAGAATAACCAAAGAAGTATAAATCCTTTATAGAAAATAATGATAATACTTTATACTAAGAAGTGCAAGTAAATGGAAAGACATACCATGTTCATGAAAACATTACAAATGAATCTGTAGATTTAACATGATTCCATTCAAAATCTCAATTCATTTTTTGATAGCCGCTTTATCAGACAAGGCACAAGCACAGAATCAGAATCAATTATGCCATTTCACATATAGTATACAAAATTTACTACAATACTTTCCCCCTTTTTCTAGTACTAGATATTGAACCTAGGGCCCATGCATGGTAGCCAAGTGCTCTATCCCCAGCCTTTTCAAAAATCTTATTTTGAGACAGGGCCACACTAAATTGGCCAGGCTGGCTTCAAATTTGTGATTCTCCATCTCAGCCTTCTCAGTAATTAGAATTTCAGCCAGGCACCACTGTACCTAGAACTTCAATATACTCTAATTTTTCTCCTCCTTGTCTTTATGCCACTGTGGTCATACAAACTCCATATCAGGCAGATGGCATATGCTATAATCCCAGCACCACAACAAACAAACAAAAACAAAGCAACAACAAAAACTCCACACTGTATTGTTGGATATTTTTGTTTTAATCTTTGTTTTTCAGTACTAGGGGTCAGACAGGGCCTTTGTACTGAGTTACATCCTCAGTTCTTTTTACTTCTTATTTTTCTAATTTTTGACATAGGGTCTAAATTGTTAAATTGCCTAGGCTGGGCTCAAACTTTCAATCCTTCTTCTTCAGCATCATAAATGCCATTATCTTTTTAAAAGCTCTATGAAATAATAGGGAAAGCCTCTATTTACCATGGAGTTACATTTTTAGTTACAACTTTTGTGTAGTTCTAGGTTTTCTTTGTATCATTTTCCTTCTATCCAAAGAAATTCTAATAATTTTTGTTATACAGGTCTTTGAGTGGTTAGTTCTCACTTTATCTAGTCTGAAAAAGCATTAGCTTTCATTTTAGAAAACGTCTTTGTTGGCAGTATTTTAAATTTTAGTGCACAAAGATTTCTCCATCTTGTTGCTTGCAATGTTTTAGAGCAAAATCTGTTGTCATTCTTATCTTTGTTCCTCTGTATGTAATAGGTAGCCTTTTCTGGCTGTTTTTAAGATTTTCTTTTTGGCTAGGCATGGTGGTAGAAGCCTGTAATCCCAGCACTTGGGAGGCTGAGGTAGGAGTATCCCTATGAATCTGAGGCTAACCAATACTACATAGAGAGACCCTCTCTCAAAAAAAAATTTTTTCTCTTTATCACTGGGCAAATTTTTGAAAAATTTGTACCTTAATGTGGTTTTCTTCTGACTTCTTCTATCTGGGGTTTGTGAGCTTATTAAATCTATTGGTTTATGTTTTCCATCTATTTTAGAAAAATGTCTGTAATTCCAGGACTCAGGAGGCTGAGACAGGAGGATTGCTCTAAATTCAAGACCAGCTTGGGCTACAAAGTGAGCTCAAGGCCAGCCTGAACTGCATAGTGACCCCTGTCTCAAAAAGACAAAAAAAAAAAAGCAAAAATGTCATTAATTCTTTAAATGCTTTGATATTCTTTTTCCTGCAGGGACACCAATATATATATATATATATATATATATATATATATATATATATATATATATATATATATATAAAAGCAATTCAAAATTTTCCATATCTTACTGATACTCTAGTCCCATTTTTTCTTTTTCTGTGTATTTCATTTTGTACTGTTTCTATTACTATTCTTCACATTACTTTATTCCTCTGTAATATCTAATTTGTCTTTAATGCTATAAGTGCATATTTTCATATCAAGTATCACAATAATTTTTTTTTTTTTGCACTGGGGATTGAACGCAGGTCTTTTGCATTGAGCTACATCCCCAGCTTTTAAAAAAAATTTTGAGACAGTCTCACCAAGTTACTAAATTATCCAAGGTGGACTTGAAATTGTGATTTTCCTGCCTCAGTCTCTCAGAGTGCTGAGATTACAGGTGTGCATCACTGCAATGGCTAAAGTATCATAATTGTTATCCCTAAATTCTACTTTGGTCCTTTCTTGTTGTTAGCTAAATATTTTTGTATCCTAAAATTAGCCCTCAAATTGATTCTGGTAACAGTTATTGGAAAAAAGTTAAGCCCTTTTGGATCTATCTTTTGTCTGTTAGTTGAGATTGGTTCAGCATTTATTCCAGAGCTAATAACTCTCCATTTATGAGACACGAATTTTGAGGTTTGTCAATTTAACTGAGGCAGTAGTGGCAGTAGATAATGCACATCTTCCAGCCCTGAGCACCAAGTGCTATTTCTTCTAATCTTTGATGATTTTTTCACAGCCCAAGGTACTGAGGTCCTTATTTTGAGGAGAACCTTCTGCACATCTCAAAACTGCTCTCTCTCTCTCTGTTCTCTCTCATCTCTCTATATTCTGTCCTGCAAACTCTAGTCTTTTGCATCTCTTCCAGGACTCAATCAATATCCTCAAGAGAGTTTACCAAGCTCTATTCAGTTTTTCTCTCCTTTGTTATGTCTAGAAACCTTATCTTAGAAGTCAGCAGGAGCAATCTATACTTGTTTTTCATGTCTCAGGAAAACACACATTACTGGGCATTCAAACCAGAACCTTTGCACTGAGCTACAGCCCTTTTCCAAAAAAAAAAAAAAAATTCAGTTAGGGGTTCATTAAGTCACTTGGTTTCCCTGGGTGACCTTGAACTTTCGATCCTCTTGCCTCAGCCTCCCAGAGTGCTAGGATTATAGGTGTGCAGCACTGTGCTCTGCTAGGGAACACTATCTTTCTTTGCCTTGTGCCTAACTTCTTGAAAATTATCATCCCATATATTCTGTTCACGGTTTAAATTGTATCAGATAGAAGGGCTGCTCTAAGCCTTTTCTTTCATCTTGGTTGGAAGCAGAAGCCTGCCTAGCAAATTGTATTATGATAATGTTATATAAATATCTACAAACAGAAACAGTTACAAAGCCCTTATGCCTTTTACTCTTATATAACTGTCATGGTTTATGTCAGTGGCCGCCAGCCTCATGTATTTGCATTGTGCATTTGTGATTGGTTCATTGTCTAGTGCTTGGATTGGTGGTGTCAGTGCTACACCCTCCTAGGGGGTGGAGCCAGGATGTGATGTAATGGCAGGAAGAAGGTATGTCTCTCTCTTGCTAGCGCTTGCCGTTTGCAGCCGCCATGAACTGCGGCCTGCCATGCCACTCTGCCTTGGAGCCAACTGAGTAGGGACTGAAACCTCCAAAAACTGTAAGAAATAAACCTTTCCTTTCCTAACTTTGGGCATCAGATATTTTGTCTCAGCGACTAGTGAAAAGTAACTAAGAATAACTAAAAGGGATTTTAAAATTTTATAAATTATAAAATAAAATTCAAGTTAACTACCTTAATCTAAGGTGACTAATGATGTGATCCGGTTTAAACTACCCATAGTACTTATTGCTCCAGCACAGGTCTGTTTGTTTGGCAAGCTTTTTACTATTTGTGCTGCGATGATTCATTTCCCCAGCTAATTCTCTGTATTTGAATCACTGAAAAGCATTCATCTACACAATGCCCTGTGATGTCATTCAGCCTCCACTTAGCATCACTTACTTTTTTAAGTCTATTCCTGCTTCCTTGTTGCCTGTGCATTATGTGTGACTATAAAAAGATACATAGATGATCCTGACTATATTGTATTTATTTTCAAATAATCATAGCATTAGAGAAAAATGAGATTCAAAACATTTCTGTAGAAAACATTCTGTCTGATATAAACTATTCCAATACAAAAGTAGTAAAACTTTTCTCAAATTGATTGCCATGCTGAGAAGGTTATGACTACCTATGAGCTAAGGGAATTGCTGAAAGAAAGTATCTTTGTCGTAGAGCACTGATAGGGGGAGAAAAAAGGAATCAAATTGTGATGTGCTTAAAAAAGAAAAATCCCTGCAAGAAAAAGGAGGGTGAAGAAATTCTTAATAGACCAAATAAATGCACAGAGTAGAAAGTATCACAACAGATCAATTACAAAGGAGAAAAGTAGGGAGAGAGGACACCCGAGAGGAAAAATCCAAAAAACAGCTCTGCCTGATAGAAAAACTGAAAATAAGACAAGAGAGGAAAGTAGATGATCTAGGATGTTTGTGAATTATTCAGGGGTGACACAACATGTAATAGTTTCAGGAAAGGAAAGAGAAAGTGCACCAGTCAAATGAAAGGGGGCAGATCAGCGCAGCTTTACCCAACAGCCAAAATGTTGACCTAGAGCATAAACAAGACAAAAGCATGTCTCCACAGTGAACCCCTGCACTGGGTCAGCCTGTCTGAGTCAGGCACCTGAGTTCCTCATAATTACAAGAATTCAGCAAAGTGAACACTGTGGTGCTTCCTTTCTGCAATGAAATTCAGCTCAGTTTCAAAGTCTCTTCTGTGGTGCTCTGTGTCCACTCTGGTTTCTTTTCTTTTTTCTCTTTTCTTTTTTTTTTTAAAGAGAATAAAACAAAAGAGGGCAGAACAGAGCAGATCAGAACAGAACAACATAGGCAACACAGTACTTTACAATAAGACAACTGGACATTAACAGTAGCTATCACAATATCTCTTTCTCTGCTATAGTTGAGCATAATTTCAAATACAATAATGTCAAACATAACAAAATAGTATAAAACCATTCAAAGAATGAAAGGATTACAGGGCATTCTGAACCGAATAACAGAGAATGGTCAATGGCTACTATAATATCTCATTTTCAATAAAAAATTTTGTTTATACTATCACATATATTAAAATCCCAATAAGACACAACATGATAGAACCAATGGTAATAGAAGAATAGAAGCATGGTAGGACTTCTAAGTAAGATGATATTAAATCAGCAATAACACAATAATCAAAATATCACTAACACACCTCACAGATCTAGAGATCTAAAGAAATCACTCCTAAAATTCATCTGGAACCAGAAGAGACCTAGAATAGTAAGGCAATTCTAAGCAGCAAAGGCAAGGCAAGAGGCATCACAATCCCTGACTTGAAATTATACTACAAAGCTACTGTAACAAAATCAACATGGTACTGGAATAAAAACAGACCTGAAGATCAGTGGAATAGATTTGAAGATACAACCACAACCACAAACTCACTCAACTACCTTATCTTTGATAAAGGGGTCAAACATGCTCGCTGGAAGAACAACAGTCTCTTTAACAAATGGTGCTGGAAAAATTGGCTATCCATATGCAGAAGACTAAAACTAGATCCATGCCTATCACCATGTACTAAACTAAAATCTAAATGGATCAAAGATCTAAATATTAAAACAAAAACACTAAATCTGTTGGAAGACAAAGTAGGTAAAAATCTCGAAGATATAGGGGTAGGTAGAGAATTCATGAACAAGAATCAAACCACACGGGAAATACTTCCCAGAATCAATAACTGCGATCCCTCTGGTTTCTAACTGACCTCCTACTTTGACCTGTTGTCTCTCGATGACCTCTTTCATGAACTTTATCTACCATGTGACTTGAGAATAACCCTTCCATTTTCTTTTATAGTTCATTCTTGGCTTTTAAAAACCTGCTTTATCTACTATTTGCTTCTCCCTGCTTCAGTGATGTTATGTGTTCCTATCAGGGTGAGGGAAAATGTCCACCAAGAAACAGAAAGCTCTCCAACATGGAATGAGGGACAAGGGCCATTTAGAGCTAACTATAATCCCAATGGTGAGGTCCTAATAAAGACCTAAGAGTAACACGGAATGGAATGCCCAAAAGAGTGTATGTTTAGGATTTCAAGTCTCCCAGTTGTTTTGGCAGGTATACATAACGTGATGCTTTAGTAACTATGTAAAGCCAACTGAATAATCTGAGGTCTACTGGAGAAAAAATTCCCTAATGATTGTACCTTGGGACAGTTGTCTATATAAATTACACAATACATGATGAAGTGGACAAGATAAGTGACAGAAAAGCAAGAGAAAGTGGGAAGAGGTAGGAATCCAGACTCCTGGGCTTAGATACAAAAATCTCTCCCCTTTATACTTTCTCTCATGTTGGCAGAGAACAAGGGAATCTGAGACACACCAGGAGTGAGATGAGATGCCATGCCCCACTTCAGCTCAAAGGCTCATTAGGAATTTAGCGTCATTCATTCTTCATACACCCTACTTTGGGGCCATAAACTTCAGGGTCAGTGTGACATAAGTCCAGTTTGTCATCACTGGACACTTTTTCCACGACAGAATGTTCATTAAAGCTGTTCACAGCATTTGCCTGATAAGACAGTATTCACCTGGTGCAAAGAGCGCCCTTAGTTTGGGGGACCCTAATGTTGCTATGTAGCCTCATTTCACCTGAAGCAATTACTTCTCCATCCATCATTACTCAACTTAGGAACATAATGGTCAGCAAAATATTTTTCGCCTAAGGAAGTAGTTACCTTTAATGACCTTTTATTCTCAACATTGTGATTTTTATGTTTTCTGGAAGTACCTGAATGTTTTTTAGTTGGCTTATAATAAAACAGGATCTTTACATAATATATGAAAAATTTTACATTGGGAAAGAATACTAGAGATTTCAGTCTTATTTTATGAAAGAATTGACGTCTAAAATGGTTAAACATTTCAATTCAAATCATATTTAACAGCTAAAAAATATTATTCCATCAAAAAAATCCAACGCTCAGCTAATTCACCGCAAGCAGTCATCTAAAAAGTGGTGCGGCTGGTATTAAACTCAGGCAGCTGTGTTAGAGTGAAAGCGCAATCTGATACCAGCCCCCATTATGCTGTGTGGCCTTTCTCATGCAGATGGGAAATTGTTCTGCATACCTAGCTTGGTAAATTGAGTGCAGTGACGTGCTATGTTTTGAATCAAAGGCAAAAAAGATTTTAGGTTGTTTTTCTACTTGTTTCTGGAATCTAAAGCTATTTACAACAGAACAACTTGCACCTGTTTCTTCCAAACTCTTGCTGAAATTCTTCCTCCATTTTTCCCAGCATTGGAACTACCAGTAAATCCACAGCACCGCTCCTTAAAGGGTGTTATGTGAACTACTTAAACAGGAGTACTCAGAAGTCTGTGTATATGCCTGTCTATCTGTCTGTCTGTCTATCTGTTTGTCTCTGTCTCTCAGTTTCTCTGTCTGTCTCTGTTTAGTGCTGAGGGTTCAACTCAGCGCCTGCAAAGCAGGCACTCTCTCAGAGCTACAACCATTGAGAGTCTTCTTAAAAATATACAGATAGCTAAGTCCCCACAGAATTAACTAGGAGAGGAGTGGGCTGAGATTTTGCATTTTTATCTCTCTGAAGATGTTTATCACACTGAAGTTTGAGAATCACTTGAGATTATAGACAAATATAATTGGTAAAACTGCAACAGTCAGTGCCTAAGTTTGAAAGTAATAGAACTGAAATCATGATTAAAATCAGAGTAGCAACTGATCAGGAGTACAGCTTAAAAAGCACCTTCATAATTTAATACGTCTTTCCAGGCACATAAGAATTTGGAAAACAGAAACACTGAACTAGTACATTGTATATATTACCCTAATATCCATTAGATAGACAGTATCAACATTTTGATATATTACTTTTGTACTTTTTTTTTTAAACCTATCTTGGGCTGGAGGTATGATTTTAAAATGAGCTTCTTGATCAGAAGCAGTATTGTGTCAAACAACCATTACAAAAAGGATAGTCATACTGGCAGAAGCATTGCAGTCGAGGCAGACAAATCCATCCTAAAAGAGTTGTGTACAGCTTCTTTCATTGTTATAACCAGTCAGGAGGCAGTTTTGTGGTCTTGCCTAGGGCAGGAAGCCACGCAGACAGCTCAGCCTCCGTCACTGGTAGTTAGGCACTCAGCAATGGAGACACCCAGACCAGCCTTGGTAGGTACAAGTGGTTGAGCCCAGCACTACCTTTATCCTTGCCACTGTGAACACTGAGCAAGCACCAAGATAACTGCAAAAAGAGGCTGATGACATTGAGAGCCGATCATTTTATTCACCTAATTGCTGAAGTCACCTCTAAACATATTCCTTTCACTGAGTATCCACGTGGAGTACAAAATTTTTTCACACTGCTCATTAGGAAAATTTTATCTGCATGTCTCTTCCCTTGCCCTCTTTGTCATCAATCTAGAATTTTTTTTTTTTTGAGTTCCCTACATTTCAGCCAAACTGCCAGTAACTATCTGTGAATAAGAATACTTGCACTTTGAAATATCTCTAACTCCACAGTGGTCAACTTAATATGTGGTTTGATGTTCTGACCTCTGGGAGGACCTTCCCTCACCTCTGGCTTGCTAGGCCACCCCTCAGTGGGGCTGTAACACTGTAGATATCTGGTACTGATGCCAACACATTGGGAAACCATCTGTACACCACCTGTCATTTCTCAATGTAACATACCTTCATGTTCAGGACCTGCTCACAACTATCTCATTATCTCATTTTCACTTGCTAGATTGCTGATGATACCTGCAACCAACCTTATGCACTGGTAGATCAGAAAACATCCAGTTCATTACGGACAGCTCAGGTAATATGGTCATCAGATAGATGTCCCACAATCATTATAGTTCAGTCTCTGCCAGTGGCCAGTAGGACTCAAAATCTGTTTCTGAACAGAATAATCTATTTCAAAACCACAGTGGTCTGTGCTTCAGCCAGTACGACAGTTATAAGCAACGTCTAAAATGGCCAATATTCTCCACTTCCTATTCTTCATGCCCTTGGGTAATCCTGTCCCCTTACGTATGAGTTGGGCTACTAGCTGGCTTCTAATTAATAGAAAATGGAAATTATGGGAAATCACTTCAGACTAAGTTATAAAACAGACTCACTTCCATTTTAGGACTCTCTTTGTCTCTTAGATACTCACACTGGAGCAATTGAGCTGCCTTGTGAGAAGCTCTGTGGAGAGACCCATGTGGCATGGCAACTTGTTCCAAGTTCATGAGCCTGTGAAGTACACCTGTGTTCATGTGAGTGAGGAAAGAAGTGGATCCTTTGACCCTATTCAACTTCAAAATGACGACAGCTTTACCCAAAGGTTTAATTGCAACCTCATAAGACATCATTAGTCAAAAGCCACTGAGGAAAGCTTCTGGAGTCCAGAACAACAGGAAATAATAAATGTTGTAAAACAATGTGTGCTATCTTTAAGGTGCTAAGCTTTAGGATAACTTGTTATGCAGCAATAGATGAATATAATGACTATCTATGGACTTATGTTCTACACATGATTGCTTCTGATCAAGGTACTTATTTCTCAGCTAAAAATGGGTACCATGGGCTATAGAGGCTGATGAAATAGGCCTTTGTTAACAAAGCTTCAGGTACAATCCCAGCCAGGAGGCAATACTCTGAAAGTTTAGGGCAACTAAATAAGGTACTCTTTCTTCCATGGCTAGAATACCTAAGTGGGTGAACACCAACCTGCAAAACTTTGTTTCCCACCCTGTAACTCTAATTGCTTTCGGCTTACTGGTTTAGTTTCCAAAGGAATAGTGCTTCCACAAAAGGTCACAGCAATGGCTCTACTGGATTGGAAGACGTGACTTCCAATGGGCATAAAGAGCTTTCCATGCTTTGACTAGCAAACAAAGAAGAGATCGTTTTTGCTGGATTAATTGTTCCCAATTACTAAGGGTAAACTGAATGGCTGCTATGACTATAGACGCAAGGAGGGCTACAGGCAGGGTCCAGGAATGCAGCAATTACAGAAGTTTTCTCCTTTGCTTGCTAAGCATATATTGATATGATTACTTAATTTCTCCCTCCCTTACATTTCCCCCTTCATTTTATGTAAGAATTGTTATTAGTGGTTATTCTTAAAACTTAGTCTGTAATTTTAGAATATTCAGGCGGGGTTATATAAAACAGACACCACACAAACATGCCTATAGTGACTGTTCGAACTTTGGACAACTCCTTTAGGGAACAAACAATCTTTGTAAAGGAAGATCATTGTATCTTGTTAGGCAATAATAAGACAAAATCATTTAAAGAAAGAAACATGTAGATGGATGCTGTGTGACAGATTCTGCCGACTACTTACTGTCCCCAGCCCCAAGCATAGCTTTCAAAACTCCATGCCCTGATGTTGGGAGTACAAACTACAAGTTCCAGACAACTTGGCTTACAGATAAGTTAGTTCTGCAAATGGGAAAACTTGCATAGAGGTTTGGCAGAGACAAAGCAAGAGAGAAAGGACTTCTCCTTCTCCCAGGTCGGATCAGGACTTTGAGCACCAAACTACACCTCTGCGTTTCTTTCTGCACTCCACAGGCCTTGCCACATTTGTTGTGCCCTTTGGAATACTGTTTTTCCCACAGGCCTTGCCACGTGGAGGCACCTGCCAGGCTGCATTTTGCTTTACTGAGTTCCAGGCAGAAAACTGTGAGGTCTAAACTGTGATGACGGAAGAAAAGTCATGTCTCCTTCCTGACACGGCTGGCTGTTAGGCCCAAAGAACCCCTTTCAGACACTTAGGTTCTGCTAATAATACTCTTGCCTTTTATTTCCCCAGTCCTAATCTCTGGTTTTCTGTGTCCCTTCTTTTCCTTTCAGCTTTTAACAACTAGTAACAAGTTTCCTGTATAAGATCACCTTTGCTTGCAATAACAAATGTAGCTTTTATCTTTTCTCACTATATCTCTATCAGTACAAGAACACACATCATACTGTAACCAGGAAAAACACAAAAATGAGTACTTTGGTTATGACTGGCTTTGGGGACCACTGAAACACAGAAGAAAACTCAAAAATATGCCCCATGAATGATCCGGTAAGAAGGATACACTGGAGCATGAGGTGTAACTCAGTGGTAGAGCTCTTGCTTTACATGTATGAGGCCCTTGGTTTGATACTGACACCATAGAAATAAATAAAAAACAAAATACAATATCATAATAAAAAGATGGATCCACTTATGTATCTGAGATGACTACCTCAGGGGTTCTACTCCCTCAACTCCCAGTTTCTCTAAACTCTTGGAGACTAATATATGTGTTTTGCATATAGTTGACCAACAATGGCTTCAAGTCATTGCAGTTTTGCTTGGTGCTCCAGGAGGCTCTGTCTTCCCAGTAGCATCATGTGCAGTTGCTATATACTACCTGGCGCTGGATATTTTGAGTGGACCCACGTTACTTTCCAGTTAATATGTGCTACACTCAGAATAGGAAAGAAGTGGTATTTATTGCTTAAAAACAAAAACAAATGATTTGAAAATTCCCACCAGGTAACGGGGTGTCTGTCTGTTCTCACTCTGCCCTACCCTGTTAATATCTACAAAGACCACATATTACTCTTTTTCTTTCACTGGCTTGTTCATCTGGCTTGACTTGAATTTTCCTTAACTTTGCAATATGGAGTTCCTGAGTATTTTCCCTCCACTCCTCACTGTTACAGTTTAGATCTAAAATGTCCCTGAAAATTTCATGGAAGGTGACTGGCTCATGAGGGCACTGTATTAATCAATGGATTCACCCATTGATGAGTTCAAGGCTGAATGTGCTAGGGGAGGCTTGGCTGGAGGTGGGTCACTGAGGGCATAACCTGGAAAAGTGTGTTCGTCTACGGCTCCTCCTTCCTCTCTGCTTTCCGGCTGCCATGGGTTGAACACATTTCCCCCTGCTATTATGTTTCTGCCTCAGAACCAGCCAACTGTGGACTGAAACTGTGAGCGAAAATAAACCTCTCCTCCTTTAAATCGTGGGTGTTGAGTATTTTGTCCCAGCAATGGGAATGTGACTAATCTACCCACTCTCCTTTAGGAAGTGTCTGCCCGCCCAGAGCAATGATGGCTGAAGAAATACATGCACACCTACCTATCAATCAGCTCTATTTAAAAGCTACTGGAACAGCACACTCTAAACAGGCAAAAACTAAATGTCACATTTATTTTCTTGTGTAAAGAACAAGCCACAAGAAATCAGCAGCCACAATCACCACCATCACTATCATCAGAGCAAAAAGCATGATTAATAATCAACAAAACAATGTTATTTCTCTTTTAAAAAAAAAAAACACTATATTAGCAGTAAAGTCCTCTCTGTGCTCCCATGTTTTAATTAATAAAGAACAAAAAAGATAATCAGGAGGCCCCATAAACTTCCAAAACAGAGGTTCTATGGTAAAGCTGAAGTGGGGAGTAAATCAGCCAAGACCTGAGGTCAAAGTTGAGCCAACATCTCTGGTCCCTTAAATTCAAGATTAACACATGCCAGTAAGGAGGATTTTCACGGCAGACAGAGTGCAAATTTGTACCTGAAGGACCACAGTTATGTGTGAAAAATTCAGTTGTTCAGTGGCATCTTTTCACAAGGGAGCACGGACAGAGGGCAGCAGCGAGTCCTTGCCCTTTTAACTTCCTCACTGTAGGCAGTGCAGCAGCTGTGAGTGCAGTGGCCATGGGGGTGGAACAGCTATCCCAAGACGGAAATCAGCTCCTCAATCAGATTAACAATCCTTCCTTTAAAGATGTAAGTATGCAAACAGAGATACTGGAAATGTTCACAGCCATCCCACTTTCTGCTGTGTGATGTGGGACCATCATGGAAATGACTGCCCCCCAATCAGCTCCAAAGCATTTTCCTAAAATACTCCTCCATACTTACCAAGATGATACAAAATTCAAAGATAACATCAAGGTATAGATCTGTAATAATTTCTACACCTGCACTGTCTAATATGGTAGCCAACAGCCACAAGTGGCTATTAAATTAGCCAAAAATAATACAGGGTTCATTTCCTTAGTTACATGGACACTTTTTAAGGCTCTCCAACTACATGGCTAGTGTATGTCTTACTGCACAGTGAAGCACAGCATGTTCCCAACCTTGAAAGGGATTTAGTGGACATCACTATACTAAATATAGAAAAGCAGAACATGAATAATAGTTTTACTTTTCTTGCCAACATTTGATACAGTTGACTTCAAACACTGTGGTCCCAAAAATTCTGAAAAGAATGTTAAAAAATCATTATACTTTCAAGTTGACATAATTTTTTTTTTGTACCAGGCATCAAATTCATGACCTTGCGCTTGCCAGGCAAGTGCTGTGCCACTGAGCTATATCCCTGGCCCCAACATAAAACTTGCTTATCATAAATGTCAATAGTTATAGTAAAAGACTTGACTTTTTTTTTCTGTCTTTCTCAGACAGGGTCTCACTATGCAGTCCAGGCTGGCCTCAAATTCCCAGAAATGCTCCTGTCTCTGCCTCCTGAGTGCTAGGGTTACAGGTGTACACCACCATGACTGGCAAGACTTGATTTTAATGTTTTATTTCCATTTTAAAATGAAACAATTCCACTCTCAAATTTGTCCACTGGAATCTAAATACTATAACTGATACTCATTTTCTGAACTTAAAAAAATACACTTCACCATCTCCCATTTTATATTAATATATTTTTAATATTAACAGCTCAATTTGTCATATTTCTTTAACATAAAAATATGCACATTTGCAATATTTTAAAATTTTCAGTGAACAGAATTCTCAAAAGTTAAAACAATTCTTCTGATTTGGTTTTGTTACTATGCATAAAAATTTGCATTTCTGAAACATTACACATGAAAAGTAAATTTTCTTGCATGTAAGCAAATCACCTCAATCTTCTCATTTATTATACTACTTATTTGCTGTCTCCTTCATGAGAATGAGAACACCGTTTTTGTTTCCCAATGTATCTTAGCCATTTGGAGGAGTAGCTGACACGTAGTAGGTGCTCACTAAATATCCAATGAGTTGAAAAAAAGGTAAAATTTTATCAGGAATATATCTTAAATGAAGCACTTTTGAAAATTACACGGTATACTATGCATGAACACTGTTAACTGCTGGACAAAGTTCAAAGGAATCAACAAAAAGGTTATTAAGCATGGAACTTAAATATTTGTGTGTATTATTTATATGATGTTAACAATATAAATTATAGAATCTATAACTTATCCCACATGATAGGTATGAATAAAAAGGAAAGAAGAAATTATAAATTCATACTAAGCAGTAAATTTCCAAAGCTTAAAAAAAAAAAAGAATTTACTGTTCTACTAGCTTTTTGGCAAAATTAATGAAAATGTTTCTCCTAGTAGTCAGGAAAAAGTATATTCAAGATGCAGTACTGATCCTGTTCCAAGTTAATAGTGAAGTGTTCCTTTATTTAAAATAATGCAAAATACAAAAATAAGATGAAAGTTTGAATCACTAAATAGACTTTCAGAGACTAATGTGTTAAACTGCTCCTTTATTTAACAGTACCCTAGAATTTTTCCTATATTCTAGGAAAATATACCATAACAAAGTTAGAACAGGTTAAAAAACAAACTCTCGATAAAGAGACAAGATGGCGGACTGGTAGGTAGCAGGAGAGAGACCCTCTCTGAGAGAGACAGCTCAAATGCCAGAATAAAACACCCTGGAGAGACCCAAACAGAGAGAGATAGACTCTCACAACCCAGAAAGAAACTAAAGCGCAAAAACCCGCTGGAATAAGAGGTCCTGGGGCTACTATTAGTGAAGATAAGATCAGCGAGCTCCGCACCCGCCTCGAGACGCCTGAATTCCGCCAGACCTGAACAAGCGATCCATGCCAAAGTGACTGGCTTGAGCCACCGGAGCCCGGAGCTGAACAGCCCGGCGTGCAGCTCGCCGGGACTGGCACTGCACACGACCCACCCAGAGGCACCGTGAATTCCCACTTCAGCCGCGCTGAAGTCGGAGGTTGGGCAGTCCAGCAGTTCTTGGGTACATGGTGAGTGATGAGAATAAGAACCCCCACGGGAAAGGGGAAACCAACTGGACGACATGTTGGATTTGGGCAGGACAGCCCTAACTCCATAAGGAAGTGGCTTCAGCTGGTTATTCCCCTCGCCGAGCGGATTGGTGGAATCTGCTTGAACTAGGCCACGCCCCTGGTGGGGACCCAGTTACTTCCCTGAGATCAGTGCACACTGATGCAGTGAAGGCCTGCAAAGGTTGACTGGCCCAGAAGGG